>JAHHZJ010003462.1:0-119111 GCA_021437245.1 Aegilops speltoides
CGTGACAAGAAAATAAGGTTTCTACGATCTAATCGCAAAGACAAATATTTGAGTTCTGAGTTTGGTCTTCAATTAATACAATGTGGAATAGTTTCACAAATTCGTACACCGAACACCACATCATAATGGTGTGTCCGAACGTCATAACCGTACTTTATTGGATATAGTACAATCTATGATGTTTCTTACCGATTTACCAATATCGCTTTTGGGATCATGCATTAGAGACAGCTGCATTCACGTTAAATAGGGCACCATCTAAATCCGTTGAGACGACACTATATGAACTGTGGTTTAGCAAGAAACCTAAGTTGTCGTTTCTTAAAGTTTGGGGCTGCGATGCTTATGTGAAAAAGTTTCATCCTGATAAGCTCGAACCCAAATCGGAGAAGTGCGTCTTCATAGAATACCCAAAGGAAATTGTTGGGTACACCTTCTATCACAGATCCGAAGGCAAGACATTCATTGCTGAGAATGGATTCTTTCTAGAGAAGGAGTTTCTCTCGAAAGAAGTGAGTGGGAGGAAAGTAGAACTTGATGAGGTAACTGTACCTTCTCCCTAATTGGAAAATAGTTCATCACTGAAATCAGTTCCAGTGATTCCTACACCAATTAGTGAGGAAGCTAATGATGATGATCATGAAACTTCAGATCAAGTTGCTACAGAATCTCGTGAGGTCTTCCAGAGTACGGTCCGCACTGAGTGGTACGGTAATCCTGTTCGAAAGTCATGTTACTAGACCATGATGAACCTACGAACTATGAGGAAGCGATGATGAGCCCAGATTCCGCAAAATGGCTTAAGGCCATGAAATCTGAGATGGGATCCATGTATGAGAACAAAGTGTGGACTTTGGTGGAGTTGCCCGATGATCGGCAAGCCATATTGTATAAATGGATCTTCAAGAGGAAGACGGACGTTGATAGTAGTGTTACTATCTACAAAGCTCGACTTGTCGCAAAAAGGTTTTGACAAGTTCAAGATTTTCTCAACAGTAGCGATGCTTAAGTCTGTCCGAATCATGTTAGCAATCGCCACAATTTATGAAATCTGGCAAATGGATGTAAAAACTGCATTCCTGAATGGGTTTCTGGAGGAAGCGTTGTATATGATGCAACCAGAAGGTTTTATCGATCCAAAGGGAGCTAACAAAGTGTGCAAGCTCCAGCGATCCATTTATGGACTGGTGCAAGCATCTCAGAGTTGGAATATACGCTTTGATGAGTTGATCAAAGCATATAGTTTTGTACAGACTTGCGGTGAAGCCTGTATTTACTAGAAAGTGAGTGGGAGCACTACAGCATTTCTGATAAGTATATGTGAATAACATATTATAGATCGGAAATAATGTAGAATTATTCTGCAAAGCATAAAGGAGTGTTTTGAAAGGAGTTTTTCAAAGAAAGACCTCGGTGAAGCTGCTTAAATATTGAGCATCAAGATCTATAGAGATAGATCAAGACGCTTGATAAAGTTTTTTCAATGAGTACATACCTTGACAAGATTTTGAAGTAGTTCAAAATGGAACAGTCTAAGAAAGAGTTCTTGCCTGTGTTACACGGTGTGAAATTGAGTAAGACTCAAAACCCGACCACGGCAGAAGATAGAAACAGAATGAAAGTCATTCCCTATGCCTTGGCCATAGGTTCTATAAAGTATGCCATGTTGTGTACCAGATCTATTGTATACCCTGCACTGAGTTTGGCAAGGAGTACAATAGTGATCTAGGAGTAGATCATCGACAACGGTCAAAATTATCCTTAGTGGAATAAGGATATGTTTCTCGATTATGGAAGTTAAAAAGGTTAAATCGGGGTTACGCCGATGCAAGTTTTGACACCGATCTGGATGACTCTAAGTCTCGATCTAGATACATATTGAAAGTGGGAGCAATTAGCTAGAGTAGCTCCGTGCGAGCATTGTAGACATAGAAAATTGCAAAATACATAACGGATCTGAATGTGAAAGACCCGCTGACTAAGATTCTCTCACAAGCAAAACATGATCACACCTTAGTACTCTTTGGGTGTTAATCACATAGCGATGTGAACTAGATTACTGAATCTAGTAAACCCTTTGGGTGTTGGTCACATGGCGATGTGAACTATGGGTGTTAATCACATGACGATGTGAACTATCGATGTTAATCACATGGTGATGTGATCTAGATTATTGACTCTAGTGCAAGTGGGAGACTGAAGGAAATATGCCCTAGAGGCAATAATAAAGTTATTATTTATTTCCTTATATCATGATAAATGTTTATTATTCATGCTAGAATTGTATTAACCGGAAACATAATACATGTGTGAATATATAGACAAACAGAGTGTCACTAGTATGCCTCTACTTGACTAGCTTGTTAATCAAAGATGGTTATGTTTCCTAACCATGAACAAAGGAGTTGTTATTTGATTAACAAGGTCACATCATTAGTTGAATGATCTGATTGACATGACCCATTCCGTTAGCTTAGCACACGATCGTTTAGTATGTTGCTATTGCTTCCTTCATGACTTATACATGTTCCTATGACTATGAGATTATGCAACTCCCGTTTACCGGAGGAACACTTTGTGTGCTACCAAACGTCACAACGTAACTGGGTGATTATAAACGTACTTGTTGGGTTGGCGTATTTCGAGATTAGGATTTGTCACTCCAAATGTCGGAGAGGTATCTCTGGGCCCTCTCGGTAATGCACATCATTTAAGCCTTGCAAGCATTGCAACTAATGAGTTAGTTGCGGGATGATGTATTACGGAACGAGTAAAGAGACTTGCCGGTAACGAGATTGAACTAGGTATTGGATACCGACGATCGAATCTCGGGCAAGTAACATACCGATGACAAAGGAACAACGATGTTGTTATGCGGTCTGACCGATAAAGATCTTCGTAGAATATGTAGGAACCAATATGGGAATCCAGGTCCCGCTATTGGTTATTGACCGAGACGTGTCTCGGTCATGTCTACATTGTTCTCGAACCGTAGGGTCCGTGCACGCTTAAGGTTTGATGGCGATGCTTATATTATGAGTTTATGAGTTTTGATGAACCGAAGGAGTTTGGAGTCCCGGATGAGATCGGGGACATGACGAGGAGTCTCGAAATGGTCGAGACGTAAAGATCGATATATTGGACGACTATATTCGAGTTCGGAAAGGTTCCGAGTGATTCGGTATTTTTCGGACTACCGCGAGTTACGGAATTCGCCGGGAGAAGTATTGGGCCTTATGGGCCATACGGAAAGAGAGAGGGCTGCCTGGGCAGGCCGCGCCTTGCCCTAGTCCGAATTGGACTAAGGGAGGGGCCGCACCCTCCTTCCTTCCCTTCTCCCTCCCTTTCCTAGTCTCCTACTCCTAATACATGGAAGGTCTCCTAGTTGGACTAGGAAAGGGGAATCCTACTCCGGTGGGAGTAGGACTCCCAGTATGCGCCATAGTAGAGGGCCGGCCCTCCCTCCTCCACTCCTTTATATACGGGGCAGGGGCACCCCATGGACACACAAGTTGATCCTTGAGATCGTTCCTCAGCCGTGCGGTGCCCCTCCACCATATTCCACCTCGGTCATATCGTAGCGGTGCTTAGGCGAAGCCCTGCGCCGGTAGAACATCAAGATCGTCACCACGCCGTCGTGCTGACGGAACTCTCTCCCCGGAGCTTTGCTGGATCGGAGCCCGAGGAGCGTCACCGAGCTGTACGTGTGTCAAGAACTCGGAGGCGCCGGAGTAACAGCGCTGGGATCGGTTGGATCGCGAGGAGAACGTCGACTACTTCCTCTACGCCAGATCGCTCCGCTCGGTCTACAAGGGTATGTAGACAACACTCTCCCCTCTCGTTGCTATGCATCACCATGATCTTGCGTGTGCGTAGGAATTTTTTTGAAATTACTATGTTCCCCAACAGTTGGGAGGCCTGGCTCCATCTGGTTCGACGTTTGATGGATGTCAGGTTGTCCGCTTACCCTGATCAGCTGCATTGGAAACTTACTAAGAACGGTGTGTTCTCGGTCAAATCAATGTGTCAGGATGTCATTAACTCTTCGGTCATCCCTACCTCCTTACATGTCTGGAAAGTTAAGGTACCCTTACGTATCAAAGTGTTTATGTGGTTTGTGCATAAACAGGTAATTTTGACTAAGGATAATCTTGCAAAACGTAATTGGGTAGGTCCGTCTCGGTGTAGCTTCTGTGATCATTCTGAAAGCATCAAACACCTCTTTCTCGATTGTCCGTTGGCTAAGATTCTGTGGCGGTCGGTTCATATTGCTTTTAATATCAGTCAACCTACCTCTATTAGTATGTTATTTGGAACATGGCTAGATGGGGTGGATTATGACATTGCGAGACACATTCGTGTTGGCGCTTGTGCTCTTTTGTGGGCAATATGGAACTGCAAAAATGACTTAGTCTTTAACCGATCAACAAACTTTCACTTTTTGCAGGTTGTTTTCAGAGCCACAGCGTTCATCCGTATGTGGTCGCTACTCACTCCGACGGAGGCCATGGAGCGTTTGGTTACTACGTCTACCCGATGGGAGATGGTAGCTCGGGATATTTTCAACCGGTTTGGATGGCGGTCATGTAATAGGATAGAGTGATCCTATAGTTTTAGTTTGCACTATGACCTTTCTGTACTTTTGAGACTGGTTTCTTATTATTAATAATATGAGCCGTATGCATCATTCTGATGCAGACGCTGGGGCACGGCTCCTTTTCCAAATAAAAAAAAATCATTCTCAATTTTCAAGTAATCACTTCCAGCGACCTTCACTGCTAAATAATACAGCAGGTCATGAATTACAAAGTATTCCCTAAAATAGTCCTCTCCTCCTGGAAGCAGAAATGAAGTTGATACCAATTCATCAAAATAACCCCGACCAACATCTTCAACATCTTCAGCGTCCTTAAAGACTAAAATCAAAAAGCGCCTATCCAAGCGCCCTTAATGATGTGTATGACCCACATAGGCACATACTATACTGAAATTAGATGTAAAGATAAAAACGCATGCATGGGAGAGACATTAAGTATTTATGCCTTGTAAAATGTGGCAAAAATGGAACCTGGCTTGAAGAACCATCTTCAGTAGATGAATCCAGTTTGCGCTTTCTCCCACTCTGGTGTTGACGAACGTACTCAACTTCGTCCAGGATGTCTTCAGTGGCATAGAAGGCAGATCTGAGATCCGACAGCAACTCCTCAAAGAGATGCTTATGTTCACTGCCCTCTGCTGCTTCTAGAATAAGCTTTAGCCGAGGGACAGTGTGGGTCACCAGGAACCGAATCTTCTTCTTTGCCTTGCCTGGCTTGATGTGGGCGTAGGCTTTGTCTAGAAGCCTGGTGATGTATGGGGAAACGAACCACCCTGTGGCGGTTAGGCCCCATCCAATTGCCGCTATTGAAAGAGGATCCATCGATCATTGGAGGTTTTCAGATGTAGAAGAAAGGCAAAGGAACAAGAGAATAGGCCATGGGGAAGGCAATTGATGTATCGATGTATGCGTTATGAGAACCAAGTGAATCAATGATATATTCAGATTCAAGACAAACTAGTTAAGCCGTACTAATTTACAAGGCATACATCAGCTTGCCAACCCCACATGGAATAAAATAAATAAATGAAACACGCTTCTCTACGCAATCAATGCAGTTGATCAAAGTAAGAGCAAGTTGACACATGTATATTATTACACAGATTTCAATCAAATGCTAATATTAACAGCCAAAAAATACAGAGTACAAAAACAATAAAAAAATGCGTAAGAAAAACGACCTATGGATTGAAATATTTTTACTGACATAATGGTTTCATTTAGAACAGGATAAACGAGAAACAAACTTAATACAAATGGGGCCGGGGTGGGGGTGGTCCAATAATTGGTGCGCTATATGGAGTCAAATATACCATCGATCCACGCAAACAAGAGCAACTTGTTTCACTAGTGGAAAAACAGGCTTTCCGTCCAGCCCATAAGTCGCGAAGCTGTAGGAACCGCGACTAATGGGACCTTTAGTCGCGGTTCTGGAGGTGAACCGCGACCAAAGGCCTGGGCCCTGGGCGCCGGTGGCCAGTGGTGCACGTGAGGGGCTTTAGTCGCGGCTGGCCAGGCCAACCGCGACTAAAGGCCTTCGGCACTTTTTAGTCATGGCTGGCTGGCCAACCGCGACTAAAGCCCCTCCCCTATATATACCCATCCAGCAGCCAACACTTAGCCATTTGGAGCCATTCTCTTCACAAGTGGGTGTAGGTTTGCTTTTGGTTCCTCTTATGCACATAAGGTGTTTGATGAAATGCCCCAAGAGCATGAAACAAACATGACATGAAGTGTTGGAGCCACACTCTTCGATCGCGGTTAGCAACTTGATGAACCTTTGATGTGTCAATATGCATGTGTGTAGTTCATAACAAATGCATGATGGTTAATTATATATTTTATATTATAATAATGCAGATGAATCGGCAATGGATGTACGGTAACCGACTCTCCGGCGAGTTCACTACGGGTTTGAAAGATTTCCTCGTAGTGGCTAATGCGAACAAGCGGGGGGGTTTTGTTATCTGTCCATGTGTTATCTGTAAGAATGAGAAGGGTTACTCTTCCTCAAGAGTTGTTCACATGCATCTGCTTGAAGGGTTTCATGCCAAGCTATAATTGTTGGACCAAGCATGGAGAAAGAGGGTTATAATGGAAGAAGATGAAGAAGGGATGATTTCATCGATGAAAGCTATCTTGCTCATTTCGGTGATACTTTCATGGAGGATGTGAAGGTGAAGGGAAGGTGAAGAAGAGGCACGTGATGATCCCGCTGATGATCTTGGTCGGACCATTGCTGATGCACGGAGACGCTGCTAAACTGAAAAGGAGAGGAGAATTTGGATCGCATGTTAGAGGATCACGAAAGGCGCTGTACCCGGATGCGATGATGGTCTGAAAAAGCTGGGCTGCACAATCGGATTTGCTGAAATGGAAGGCGAGGCAGGTGTAGCTGACTCGGCATTTGAAAACTTGCTGAAAATGTTGAAGAATATGTTTCCAAAGGATAACGAGTTGCCCTTGAAGACGTCTGAAGCAAAGAAGGTTGTCGCCCTCTAGGTTTAGAGGTTTCAAGATACATGCATGCATCAACGATCGCATCCTCTACCGCGGTGAATACGAGAATTTGAATGAATGCCCGGTATGCATTGCATTGCGTTATAAGATCGAGTCGATGACCCGGTGACGATGTTGAGGGCCGAAACCCGGAAGAGGGTTCCCGCCAAGGTGATGTGGTATGCTCCTATAATACCACGGTTGAAACGTCTGCTCATGAACAAAAAGCATGCCAAGTTGTTGCGATGGCACAAAGAGAAACGTAAGTCGGACGGGAGTTGAGACACACCGCAGATGGAACATAATGGAGAAAGATCGATGATGGTTCACAGATTTTGCAGGTGACGCAAGGAACATAAGATTTGCTCTAAGCACGGATGGCATGAATCCTTTTGGCGAGCGAGCTCCAGCCATAGCACTGGCCCGTGACTCTATGCATCTACAACCTTCCTCCTTGGTTGTGCATGAAGCGGAAGTTCATTATGATGCCGTGCTCATCCAAGGTCGAAGCAACCCGCAACGACATCGATGTGTACCTAAGGCCATTAGTTGATGAACTTTTACAGCTGTGGGGTGGTGTCCGTGTGTGGGATGAGCACAAACAAGAGGAATTTGACCCACGGCGTTGCTTTTCGTAACCATCAACGATTGGCCTGCTCTTAGTAACCTTCGGGACTGTCAAATAAGGGATACAATGCATGCACGCTCGCTTACATGAGACCGAAAGTGTACATTTGCCAAATTGTAAGAAGAACGTGTACCTTGGGCATCGCCGATTTCTTCCAAAACTCATCCAAGAAGAAAGAAAGGCAAGCATTACAACGGCAAGGCAGATCACCGGCGAAGCTGCGGAACGACCGGTGCCTGAGGTATTTGATATGGTCAAGGATTTGAAAGTCATCTTTGGAAAGGGTCTGGCGGACAATCAGTTCGAAGGGAGCCGACGGGCACGCAGCCATGTGGAAGAAGAAATCTATATTCGGGAGCTAGAATATTGGAAAATCCTAGAAGTCCGCTCTGCAATCGACGTGATGCACGTTACGAAGAATATTTGCGTGAACCTCCTAAGCTTCTTGGGCGTGTATGGGAAGACAAATGATACAAAGGAAGCACGGCAGGACCAGCAACGTTTGAAAGACCACGATGACCGCATCCGGAATGGTTTCAAGGTCGTGCCAGCTACGCTCGACCAAAGAAGAGAAGGTCATCTTTTTGAATGCCCGAGCAGTATGAAGGTCCCGTCTGGATTCTCGCCCAATATAAAGGGAATAATAAACATGGCGGAGAAAAGTTCCAAAACACGAAGTCTCACGACCGCCACGTGATTATGACGCAATTGCTTCCGATTGCTTTGAGGGGCTCTGCCGAAAATGTTCGATTAGCCATTGTGAAGCTATGTGCATTCCTCAATGCAATCTCTCGAAGGTAATCAATCCGAAGTTCTACCACGGTTACTGAACGATGTGATCCAATGTCTTGTCGATTTCGAGTTGGTGTTCCGCCATCCTTCTTCAATATTATGACGCACCTCCTGGTTCACCTAGTCGAAGAGATTTCCGTTCTCGGTCCCTGTATTTCTACACAATATGTTCCCCTCGAGAGGTTCATGGGAGTATTAAAGAAATATGTTCAGAACCGTGCTAGGCGAGAAGGAAGCATCGCCAAGGGCTATGGAAATGAGGAGGTAATTGAGTTTTGTGTTGACTTTGTTCCCGACCTTAAGCCGATTGGTCTTCCTCGATCGCGCACGAGGGGAGACTAAGTGGAAAAGGCACGATCGGAAGGAAATCAACGATATGTATGGACGGCCATTCTCGATCAAGCACACCACACCTTTGTCTTGACCAATTCCAGCTTGGTGGCTCCGTGCTTTGAGAAACACAAGAATATTTTACGCTTCGGACAACCCGGGAAGCCTGAATCCTGGATTAGGAAGGCCCACATGGAGACTTTCGGCAGTTGGTTGAGAAAACATTTAATGAATGACAATGATGTTGTAGATCAGCTGTACATGTTGGCCAAGACACCATCTTCGACTATAACGACTTTCCAAGGGTACGAGATAAATGGGAATACATTTTACACGATCGCCCAAGATAAAAAGAGCACCAACCAAAACAGTGGTGTCCGCTTTGATGCAGCAACCGAGAATGGGCAAAAGGTCACATATTATGGTTACATAGAGGAGATATGGGAACTTGACTATGGACCCTCCTTTAAGGTCCCTTTGTTCGGTGCAAATGGTTCAAGCTAACGGGAGGTGGGGTAAAGGTGGACCAGCAATACGGAATGACAATGGTGGATTTCAACAATCTTGGTTACCTTGACGAACCATTCGTCCTAGCGAAAGATGTCGCTCAGGTTTTCTATGTGAAGGACATGAGTAGCAAACCGAGGAAACGGAAAGATAAGAAAACGATCAATTACATCATGCGATGATTCAAAGCGCCACATTGTTCTTTCAGGGAAAAGAAACATCGTGGGAGTGGAGGACAAAGATGACATGTCAAGATTATAATATGTTTGCTGAAATTCCGCCTTCAAAGTGAACACCGACCCAAGCATTAAGTTAAATGATGAGGATGCTCCATGGATACGGCACAATCGTAAGCAAGCAGGGACACAAGGGAAGAATTGATGTGTAATAATTTATTGTACCAAACTTTGTATTTGGTCGATGAACTGAATGATGTATCAAACCTTTTATTTTTCCGATTAAGTTAAATGATGAGGATGCTCCATGGATTAGTTTTATTTTTCTGAAAAAAGGAAAAACAGAAGAAAAAAAACAAAGAAGAAAAACATAAGAAAAAAACAAACAGAAGAAAAAGTAAGAAAAAAAGGAAAAGGAAGAAAGGAAGAAAAAAAAAGAAAAAACAAGAAAAAGGAAGAAACAAAGCAGAAGAAAAAAAAAGAAGAAAAAGGAAGAAAAAACAGAAGAAAAACAAGAATTTAAAATGAATTAGTTTTATTTTCTGATTTTTTGATATATAATTGTATTTTTAAGATTTTAATAACATAAATAAATAAGTAATTGGAAACTTTAATTGCAAAAATAATTATCATAAAGTAAAATAAATAAGTAACTAGAAACAAAATAAAATAAAATAAATAAGTTTTTTGTTGTAAGTAGAAACAAAACAAAATAAATAAAGCAAAAATGAAAACAAAAAACAGGCAAAAATAAAAAATATGCCACCCATCGGGCCACCACGGCTGAATACGACTAGAAACCCATTAATGGGCGAGATTCAGCCCTTGAAGGCCCAATAGGCCCACAGCACAGAGTAATGAATAGGCCCGTAAGCTTTGCATTTGAGAGGAGCTCGAAGTGGTGGCGCAGCCGCTTATAAACCACTGCCGATGCCTCTCGGCTAGCGAGTGGGACTAAACATCCCACCGCACCGCGCCAGTTCAACCTGACCCTTTAGTCGCGGTGGGGAGGCGGGCGCGACTAAAGGTACCTTTAGTCGCCCGCCCTCCCCACCGCGACTAAAGGTTCTTCTGTGAACGCAGGCGGTGGCAAAACACTTTAGTCGCGGTGGGAGGCCGACCGCGACTAAAGGGTACCTTTAGTCGCGTCCGCCTCCCCACCGCGACTAAAGGTTCGTCTATAAATCTGACTTAGCAGTTTGCCCCATTCGCCTCTCTCTTGCCGCTGGCGCTGCCCAGACGCCGATCGACGCTGAGCGCTGCCCGGCGCCGACCGACGCCGACGAAGCCTGCGCCGCCGCTCCGTCCCGATGGCGCCGCCGCCCGTCCCGATGTCGCGCCGCCGCCCCCTGCGCCCCCGCCGCCCGCCGCCCGATCTTGCCGCCCGCCTACGCCCTGCCTTGCCGCCCGCCCGCCGCCCGCCGCCGCTCACGCCGCCCTGCCGCCCCGCCGCCACCCGCCACGCCCGCCCGCCGCCGCCGCCCTGCTTGCGCCCGCAAGCAGAATTAAAGAAAAACAAAACAAAAAAGGAAAAACAAAAACAACAGAAAACAAGAAGAAAGAAGAAAGAAAAGAAAAGGAAAAGGAAGAAGAAAGAAAGAAAAGAAAAGGAAAAAGGAAGAAGAAGAAAGAAAAGAAAAGGAAAAGGAAGAAGAAGAAAGAAGAAGAAAGGAAAAGGAAGAAGAAGAAAGAAAAGAAAAGGAAAAGGAAGAAGAAGAAAGAAGAAGAAAGAAGAAGAAAGGAAAAGGAAGAAGAAGAAAGAAAAGAAAAGGAAAAGGAAGAAGAAGAAAGAAGAAGAAAGAAGAAGAAAGGAAAAGGAAGAAGAAGAAAGAAAAGAAAAGGAAAAGGAAGAAGAAGAAAAGGAAAAGGAAAAGGAATTTTTTCTTTTTTTTTTTTTGTTCTTTTATTTTAACTAGTTTTAGTTTAACAAGAACGGTAAATAACTTAAAACCCTAAACCCCAAAACAAAAAACAACAGAAAACCGTCAAAGAAAAACAAAAAGGAAAAGGAAGAAGAAGAAAGAAGAAGAAAGAAGAAGAAAGGAAAAGGAAGAAGAAGAAAGAAAAGAAAAGGAAAAAGGAAGAAGAAGAAAAGGAAAAGGAAAAGGAATTTTTTTTTTTTTTTTTTTGTTCTTTTATTTTAACTAGTTTTAGTTTAACAAGAACGGTAAATAACTTAAAACCCTAAACCCCAAAAACAAAAACAACAGAAAACCGTCAAAGAAAAACAAAAAGGAAAAAGGAAGAAGAAGAAAGAAGAAGAAAGAAGAAGAAAGGAAAAGGAAGAAGAAGAAAGAAAAGAAAAGGAAAAGGAAGAAGAAGAAAAAGAAAAGGAAAAGGAATTTTTTTTTTTTTTTGTTCTTTAATTTTAACTAGTTTTAGTTTAACAAAAACGGTAAACAACTTAAAACCCTAAACCCCAAAAACAAAAACAATGTAAAACCGCCAAAGAAAACCGCCAACTTAAAACCCTAAACCCTAAACCCCGCCTGCGTCTTGCGCTCATCGCGACACCCTCTCCCACCCCTTCCTCGCCCCTCCTTTTGCCACCGCCCTTTCGCCACCGCCACCGCCACCGCCCCTTCTTCACTTAATTAATTTGTTTTACTACATGTTTTCAGGATCGACATAATGTCGGACGATAGAGTGACCCGATTATGGACAACTATGATCCGGACGGTGAAGCACATATGTTCGGCATCATAAACGGCGATATTCAATATGTGCCGACCGGAGAAGAAGAAGATGATATCTCTTCTTATCTGAACCTTGACGGTGAAGATGAAGGGCGCCACAAGAAGATGATGTCAAGAAACGCCGATAAACGAGCGATCTTCAAATGGAAGTAGCAACCACCTCCGCGCCGAGGTATATATATACATTGAGCCTCTGGTGATACAAACTAACTGATTTGAATAAATATGTGTGTACTAACGCGCGCGACTCTCTTTCTTATTTTAGCCCTCGGCCGGATCGTCAAAACAATCGAGTACGTCGTCAAAGCGTGGCGCAACCAGACGATGAAACCAGGAGAAACATGCACCATCCAGGTTGTCGACTTTGCAACCGGCAGGCCGCTGGAGCCCCGCAAGAACGCCACCAAGTTTATCAGCCAATGCGGAGCCATTGTTAGAGACAACGTCTCGATCACCGTCCAGGAGTGGAATGAGCCAAAGAAGGCACGAATTGATGGTTCTTTTGTCGATAAGAGAACAAAAAAGATTGCTTGACGAAGCTTATGGAACATTTCGTTCTACCTCCGAATACAACAAATTCGATGAGGAGGGTAACAAGATTGAGGAAAACAAGGAGAGGAGGAGGAAAGTCAAACAGTTCGCTCTTCATAAGATGGCCGACGATTCGGAAATTCAAGCAAAATCTAGCCCGTGACTTTGTCAAGCGTAACAAGACTCGGATTTCAGTAGGACAATATGAGAAACCGAAAGATGATTGGCCAGAATTTGTGAAGCAAAAGAAATCGGAGCAGTTCCTTCAAATATCGAAACAAAATAAGGAAAATGCGGCTAAGAAGGAGTACAATCATGTTATGGGGCCAGGAGGGTATCGCATTTGGGTGCCTAGGTTCGAGAAGATGGAGAACGAGCTGAGGGCGCGAGAATCCGTCCAGTGCACGGAGGATGGGACCCAAGGGCCAAAAGCTGGTGGTACGGGCATGGGGAACGCTCAACCCGAGAGGCGGGGAGTGTGTTTACCAGGCAAATTAATTAAACCCACCCAAGCCCTTATTGACGCAATGAAGGCTGCTCAAGAGGGAAGATCAAGTTCAACAGAGAGAACGACGCTACGACAAAAGCCCTCGGGAATCTGAACACGGAGGACGTGTACGAGGCATGGGGCACATTCCGTGGAAAATAGGGTTCCCCGAGCGATGACCCGTCTGATTCTGAAGCCGTAAGAGAAAGATGGATCGGGAAGCAGATGTTGTGGGGCGGTTGGCATCGGAAATGGAAGTGATGAAGAAAACCATGAGTGTACTAGTAGCCGAAAGAGATTCAGCTCGGGTGCAGCATGAAGATCATCCAGCGGATCTCGGAAGCCAGCAGCGTAGAAGCAGCGTGGCTTCCACGGAGGCCCCACCGCTGGTGTAGATGCACCGACGATCGAAATTACTGCACCGGAGCCTCTGGTGGTCGAAATTACTGCACCGGAGCCTCCTCGCTACCCCGTGGACGATATAAAGGAGATGAAAGAATGTCATCTGTATTATCCTATGGGGAACATATCCATGAAGGTAGCCATCGGCAGTGCTTTACCATGTTTACCTGGAGCACTCCACCACAACAACCCCATTAAAGATGGCTATGCTCGTGTCACGGTGGAGGACATAGTCAAAGGGTTTGAGGACCTGGAGATTGAAATTGCTACACCTGAAGGGGAGAAAAGACTTGAAGATGTCAAGCGCCATTACATTCTATGGCAAAAGAAGTTTATCAAGTTTCAGCGAGGCGCCAAGGACAACAAGTCCACCCCTCACGGTGGTGGTGGTGGCGGGGGCGGTGGTGGTGGTGGTGGTGGTGGTGGCGGTTCACCTACACCTCCGTCACATCAGCCGACGCCGCCCCCCAGTCCACAACGTCCGGCGGGTGATCATCCGCCCCGATCCTCGTCCGGCGGGTGATGAGACGCCGCCCCAATCCACCTATGGCAAAGAAGGAAGAAGTCTGAGTATTAACCCGGACCCTTATGTACCTAAGACCACAAAGGTACCGGAGCCATCATCAAGCCTCTCCCCACAAGGCCTTGGGAACGTAGTGCCGAGGAAGTCGGCGCGATCGCTGATTTGGAGAAATGGAAGGCGGACTGCAAGAAGAAAAGAGAGCCCGAGCCCAAGCCAAGATATTTCGATCAAGAAAAGAAGTGGGCTAAGTCATTTTGAGCACACCGTCCCAAGCCGCGAAGAATCTCCCTAATGACTATGCACGTGAACTTAAAAAGCAGGCACTCATGTTCAAGGAGAACAAAGAGCGGGAGAAGGCCGAAAGTATAAAAAGCGGGAAACAAGTTGCCCAGCTCGGGGAACAAAGTAAACAATCGATTGCCCCGCTTATAGTGGAATCCTTCTGTCCGGATGCCCCCGAGATCATACAAGCTGCGGCAGCAGAGGATTGAGTAACGAAGTGCGAGAACAAGCGCCAACTTAGGTATTACTCTTCGTGAACTGTTAGGCCTTGATGAGTTGCCGAGAGGGAGGTAGTAATTACATATGTCAAGAATGGGCCTCTCGTCGAGCTCAAGCAGAAAAGGATCTACGACCAAATGAAACGTCTGCTGAATTGGTACAAGGGTTACATAAAAATTAAAACGCCAAAGATTATATTTATGCGGAAGTTAGACATGAGCATCACTTCAAACATTACTATGTACAAGTTGAACTGAGTGAATTGTTCCAGCTTTTCAATCTGCTTGAGCTCGACAAATCTATCATCGGTTGCTACATTACGTAAGTGATTTATTAATTTCTACCCCATCTCGTTCATATTGCCTCGCACTATATATATGTCCTAACTATATTGTTGTGTCCTCTATTATACATGCAGAATGAAGAAAAGGAATGCAGAGTAAGGAACATCCATGATGTTGGGTTCATTGACCCACACATCGTTAATGATGTTGTGTTGGAGCATTACCCGACGACGTGGAGGCAGACTGTGGCGTTTCTTACAAAGCAGGAACTCAAAAGTGATATTCTATTTCCTTACCATTTTGGGTGAGTGTTTACATCTTGAGCACATTCTCTTTTGTTTACTCCATGCATGGTATGTGGCGGCTAATCGATGAGTTATGCATGACGTCTTGTGCATGTATCGTGTCCGCAGGTTCCTTTGGATTCTGCTAGTAATTAAAGTGAACACCTCGAATGTCTCGCCCACGACTCTCTGGATAAGGATCCAAAGCTTTGGGCCGACATCAGAAAAATGCTGCAGAAGTAATTATTTTCATTCATTTGCGCTCTATATCGATCGGCCTATTTCGTTCATTTCCTAATATCAAGTAACTAATAACTCTCTTGTCCATTTAATTTTCTTTGCCTCGTAGGGTTTGGAGACGGTTCGTAGATACAAAGGTCGGTGAATTCAAAAAAGACCTAGAATTCAAAAGGGTAAAGACTAAGACTGGGGATATTCAGCCACCGTTGACCAATCTATGTGCATACTTTGTCTGTGAGATGATCCGGAGATACACCTCTGAGCGGGTTGATCCGAGTGATACCAATGCTCAGAGGAATAACCTCCGGTGGACGCTTAGTCCGAAGCTCGCTTCGACCACTTCAAGAGGAACTAGCTGGATGGTTCTGCAGGAAGTCCTCCATCCTAAAGGAGAACACTATCACGAGGACGAAGAACTTTATATGGATTAAATCATGTATGGAAACTTGTTCAAAATTGTATATGGTCATCCGATGATATTGAATATATATTGTATATTCCTCTTGAATTCTTTTTGGTTCTAATTTCAAATTTATTTGAAATTGTACATTCATATGCATGTATGTAGTACCGTAGAATATATGAAACTCCTTCAAAATTAAAATAAAGCACAAAAGAAATAAAACAAAACAAATTAAACAGAAAACAGGTTTAGGGGGGGGGCTAAAAACCCTAAACCTGCGGCGGCCTTTAGTCGCGGTTGGCCGAAGAACCGCGACTAAAGGTCCTCCCTTGACGGCCGCTGGCGCCCACGTGGACGGGCCTTTAGTCGCGGTTCGTAAGCAGCCGCGACTAAAGGTGGCGGGCTTTAGTCGCGCTTTGCTGGTCGCGGTTGCGCAGCCGCGACTAATGGCCGTTGCGAACCGCGACCGAAGGCTATTTTTCCACCAGTGTTTCCGGGCTGTTTCGTACTTGGAAAATAATGTATGGCAAGTGGGCATGGATGACAACATATATGCAAATAAGTTAACTCTATGAATTATACAGGCCTGCAGTCTGTAGCCAGTCTCTGTCCAATTATGTATGGCAAGTGCACTTAGTTTTATTTGTTACTATTAAATCTGCAGATCATGGGAAGGCACATACAAGCAGATTAGTTACACAATTACCTAAGCATGCTATCATATACAGTTGGCTGTTAATAGTAATTGGCATACTGCTGAGCGATGAAGAGGGCACGCTACTCCAGTGACATGAGAGGTCATTATTCAGCTTCATCGCTTCGAACAAGCTGGTCCTAATTGTCATGATCTCATTCTGCTGAAAGCGAATAGGGAAGATTGGGAGTCGATTCCAATCAATAACTACAACAGCAATAGCTGAAGCAAAGTCCCAGGATGCTCTACTCACCCTATACCCATTGGGTTATCTATTGGTGTGTGAAGTTTCGTGCCCGTGTGAACCAAGTTGGAGAAAAATGTCATTGAGCACAGCTATAGATGCACCCACTATCTTTGGACATTAGTGGCATCATAGTTGTAATAAAAATACTGGACTCCAGAGCTACAACTAGTTATAAGGGCCATCCCCAGTGAGGTGAGTTCAGCACTCTTAGGCCTTGATATTGGTCCTCCCTATGGTAAGCACATGCATCTGTGCAAATTGAAAATGAATAATATATGTGACATATGCTGCTTCCAGGACAATAGATAATCAAAGTGACAGCTGGCGACAGGGCGGCGGCATAGTGTCCACATCTTGTACCACAAGTTTGGGGCTAGGAACAGACAAATACTCCATATCAGCTTGGTTCACAATGATATGAGCACGAAACTTCCTACGGCAGTAGACAATTCAACTGGTTTAGGACTAGATGATACTTAATTCCTTATGTTGTTGGCTGCTTATGCACTTTAGTTGTTCTTATCTGTATGGACTGATGTTACAATTGATTCCATAGAATAAAAGGACTCCGTATAGCACACCAATTATTGCACGCGGCCGCCTGTATTTTTAAAATTTGCATCTGGCTGCAAGGGTAAGCATTGTGTTAGTTGAAACACTTGACTCGATTGGTAGTTATTTTTTCATGTTTTTATAAGATGTTAGCTCACCGAGATGCGATGCATGCATGACTTATTCTTTGTACAAGTACTACTGACATACTCCCTCCATCCCAAAAGCTTGTCTCTCTAATGGATGCATCTAGCACTAAGTAATATGGGTATGAGCATTGATTGAGATCCATGGGTTTTCTCATCCACATGCAGTAATATGGGAGAATAACACATGTAAACTAACATTGAAAGAAAACTTCGGGAAAACTATGTTTGACTGTTTTGAAGAAAGACGGTACTCCCTCTGTTTTTATTTACTTTGCATATTAGAGTTGACTGAAGTCAAACATCATAAAGTTTGACTAAGTTTATAGAAAACAGTATAGACATTTATCATAATAAATTATAAGATGTGAAAGTACATTCAATAATAAATCTAATGTTATTGATTTGTTATTGTATATCTTAATATTTTTGTTTATAAACTTGGTCAAAATTTGTAAAGCTTGACTTTGACCAAAGCTAATATGCGAACTAAATAAAAACGGAGGGAGTATGTTAAGAGGGTGATATTTTATTGTCATGCAAAATTCTAAGTCGAAACACATTACAATATGTGAGATGTGAAAAAAACATGGCAATAAATAGTGACCATATTGTTTGGCCCTATTAAGTGCTAATTTCGTTATTTGCATAGCTCACATCCCCTAATGTGTTTGAACATGCAATTTTCGCATGGCAATTAAATATCACCCATCCCGTATTTTTTCAGATTAAACTTCAAAACATTTTTTTCATGTGGTTTCACCGGTTTCCACCGAAACTTGGTTTCCATCTGATAATTCGCACAATAATACGGTGCCTAAACAACTGCCACTTGATTTGGCTGTGAAGCCTGTATCCTTTGTTTTTTTTCTTTTGCTAGGGATTGGTTAGCTTTGATGTACGTTTACTAAATTACGGCCTAAACTACTGCCACTTTGACTCTGAATAGAAATCATTGATCAAATTGGTCCCCGGAACACATACGTAGCATTTCCCCCCTCTATCCATCTATCAACGACCTGCAGCATGGCTTATTCCCCCTTTGCTCACCTTCCTTCTTACTTCTGAAGCCTTCAATGGTGAAAATACCAGCAATTTGATTGGCCATAAGCGTTGTGGGGTGTCTCGCTGCCCCAAGCGTCAATAGGCTTCTAGACAGAGCCTACACTTACATCAAACCCAGCCAAGCAATGGAGGACATCCGGTCCCTACTGACTCACAGCATCCCTAATTTGAGGCTTATTCTATAAGCAACAGAGCGCAACGGCCTTGATCATCACCTTGAGAAGCTGCTGACCGATCTGAAATCTGCCTTATATGCCACAGAAGACATCCTGGACGAATTAGAGTACATTCGTCAACATCATCAATGTCAGGGTAAATTGGATTCAAGTATGTGGTGCCTTGCCTCACAGTAGTTAGTTTCAAAAAAAAAAAAAATGGATTCAAGTCCTCGATTCAACATGACTCGATTGTATTTATCAAATTTGGGTTGCACACCAAGTATGTCATGTGGTAAATTGGATTCAAGTGTCGACGGTGGCTCTTTCAAACCAGGTTCTTTCTTTATATCCTTTACAAATGCATGACCTAATTCCTATGTTGTTCATCATGTGCAAATGTTTGGTATCTTTTGTCTTACTTTGCTAGAGTACATCCAAACCCGATTCAAAGGCATCTCTAACTATCAAACTCACATATGTTGTGAATATATGTATCAAGAGATTGCTTAGACGATTCCTAACGGAAAAGTAACACTTAAAATATGTGAAATAGAAAAAAAATCTAAGATCATTGTTTGTTAATAACATATTCGTCCAAATTATCAAGGAATGGGCACCAACCAGAGGCACACAATGGAGTCGAGGAATCAAACACAGTTGGGAAGCTTGCGGAGACGCACAACTAGCCATCTGAGTGATGCATATTGTTTTGTCATGAAGTATAAAGATAAGTTTTTTGATCTTAAGGAGTTTATAAGGCATAGAATACATTTTTTCGTTGTATGCGATAGGTACTTTCACCTTTTGTATGGAATTTTTTTTGGTTTGTAAGTTTGTAGCACAGTTATGTACTTCTAACATTATTTTAGAGGTATGACTGCTTCCCGAATGAGCTCTTCAAAGCTCGCTTCATTAGATGAACATTCACGTGTGGTTTAATGAGATTTTGCTCATTGTTGTATTCGTTTATTTTTGTATAGGAGTACAATGTTTTCTATACAACTTATCCATTTTTTCAAAGTCGGCTCAAACCTAAGCAAGCTTATAAAGGTGAGTTGTGAAACAAAACAATTTAGAAAAGACTTACACCAAGTACAAGGATAATAGAGGTGATTTATTAAACATTCTTCATTACAAATGAAATGAACATATAAATTCACTGGCCTCTTGTTGAGTAACGTGATTGTATTAGGAAACATAGGTTAGACTAGGAAATATTCTGGCTTGCCTTGTTTTTTTTCGAAAAGGGGAGATCCCCGGCCTCTGCATCAGCACGATGCATACGGCCATCTTATTAATAATAAATCATCCACAAAATCTCAAAGTCTCAGAAGTAGCAAAATAAAATGCAATCTAAAATGCTCACACAGAGCCCAACGGCTAGATACATAAGCTAGCCAAACAAAGGATAAACCACAGCCGGTTGGCTCAACAATAGACAGGTAAACTAATTGCCTATCCTATTACATGACCGCCATCCAAACCGGCTGAAGATATCCCGAGCTACCGTTTCCCATCGGATAGCACCAGTAACCAAAAGCTCCCTGGCCTCCGTCGGAGTGAGTAGCGACCAGGAACGGATAAGTGCCGTAGCTCTGAAGATAACCTGGAAAACATGAATGTTTGTTGTTCTGTTAAAGACAAGATCATTTCTGCAATTCCAAAGCGCCCACACTAAAGCGCACACCCCCACGCGAATGTGTTTTGCTAACCCTGGCTCTACCCTGTTTAGCCAAGCTCCAAACAACATGTTAACCGAATTTGGGGGATGAATATTGAAAGCAACATGAACAGTTGTCCAAAGAATTCTAGCGAGTGGGCAATCAAAGAATAGATGTCTAATGGTTTCACCCTGATCACAGAAACTACACCTAGTAGGTCCTGTCCAATTGCGCTTTGTTAAATTGTCCTTTGTTAAGATAACTTGTTTGTGTAGAAACCACATAAACACCTTGATCTTTAAAGGAACTTTGACATCCCACACATGCTTGGAAGTAGGAATCGAGCTCGAATTAATAACATCAACATACATTGATTTAACAGTGAATTCACCCGACCTAGTGAGATTCCAGCGCAGTTTATCAGGTTGTTGTGAAAGTTGGACCTGCATCAGTCTCCTAACTAGATGTAGCCACTGTTTCCAATGATTGCCCACTAACGATCTTCTGAATTGCATATTAAGTGGTATCGAACGAAAGACCGTTGCAACCAGAGCATCGCGCCTTTGGACCACATGATACAACGACGGATACTGGATTGCAAGGGGAGTATCACCAAGCCAAGTATCCTCCCAGAATCTTGTGCTGGCACCAATCCCAACTATATGCTTTGCCCTCTGAAAAAATGAAAGCTTAACTTTCATTAGCCCTTTCCAAAAGGGTGAATCCGTCGGTCTAACCGTGACGTGAGACAAAGTTTTGGTTTGAAGATACTTATTGCGAAGGATCTGAGCCCAAGTGGCTTCAGTTCCTGAAGATAACTTCCACAACCACTTACTAAGAAGGCATCGGTTCTTAATCTCGAGATTTTCAATCCCCATACCCCCTTGGTCTTTCGGCCTACAAATGATATCCCACCTCGCTAACCGGTATTTTCTTTTTAGCTCGTCTCCCTGCCAAAAGAAGCACGATCGGTAGAAGTCCAGTCTTTTCCTTACACCAACTGGGACTTCAAAGAAAGACAGAAGAAACGTAGACATGCTTGTCAGCACCGAATTAATAAGAATTAAACGGCCTCCATATGACACGAGCTTACCCTTCCAACAACTTAGCTTTTTCTCAAATCGATCTTCAATACACTTCCACTCGTTGTTCGTGAGCCTACGGTGATGTATAGGAATTCCTAGGTGTGTGAATGGCAGCTCCCCCAAACCACACCCAAACAATTGTTTGTAGGCTTCTTGTTCCTCTTTGGCTCTACCAAAGCAGAACAACTCGCTTTTGTGGAAGTTAATTTTAAGCCCACTCAATTGCTCAAACAAACAAATCAACAGCTTCATATTTCTCGCTTTTACCAAGTCATGCTCCATGAAGATGATAGTGTCATCAGCGTACTGCAGAATGGATATTCCTCCATCCACTAGATGAGGCACCAAGCCTCCTACTTGGCCAGCCTCTTTGGCTCTCCCTAACAGAACTGCCAACATGTCCACCACTATGTTGAACAGAATAGGGGACATCGGATCTCCTTGCCGCAAGCCCTGGTGTGTCTGGAAGTAATGACCAACGTCGTCATTCACTTTAATGCCAACACTACACTTTTGCGTAAACGATTCGATCTGTCTCCTCCAGACCTCGTCGAATCCTTTCATATGCAAAGCTTGTTGCAAGAAAGGCCACTTAACCTTGTCGTACGCTTTCTCGAAATCCACTTTAAAAATAACTCCATCTAGTTTCTTTGAGTGGATTTCATGGAGCGTTTCATGCAAAACCACCACCCCTTCTAGGATGTTTCTATCCGGCATGAAAGCTGTCTGGGATTGCTGCACCACAGAATGCGCAATCTGTGTGAGCCTATTCGTCCCAACCTTGGTAAAAATTTTGAAGCTAACATTCAAAAGGCAGATAGGCCGGAACTGCTCAATCCTCATAGCGTCTGTCTTTTTTGGAAGCAACGTAATGGTTCCAAAGTTCAGGTGAAATAGTTGAAGCCGGCCTGCAAAAAGGTCATGAAACATGGGTAAAAGATCCCCCTTGATAATATGCCAGCATTTTTTATAAAACTCCGCCGGAAACCCATCCGGCCCAGGAGCCTTATTGTTCTCCATGTGAGAAATGGCATCAAAAACCTCCTTTTCCGTAAACGGCGCAACCAAGATAGCATTATCAGAAGCAGTTAGTTGAGGCACATCCTCATTCCTGGACTCATCGAGAGACATAGCGCTATCCTCCGGTGGTCCAAATAACTGCTTATAATACTCAGTGATGTAAAGCTTAAGATTATCATGACCAACAATTGTTCCTTCATCTTGCTCGAGCTGAAAGATTTTTTTCTTTCTGTGTTTGCCATTCGCAATAAGATGAAAGAATTGAGTGTTCGCATCCCCTTGGATTACTTTGCGAACCTTTGCTCTGAGCGCCCACTTCAGCTCTTCCTCGCGGAGAAGTTCCTTCAACCTCTTCTCCGCATCAAGCTTACAAGACAATTCAGCATCCTGCAGAATTGTAGATTCAGCTTTAACATCAAGGGATTGTATAAGATCCAGGAGTCTATCCTTTTCGATCTTATAAACTCCACTTAGGTGTTTGGCCCATCCCCGGAGAAAGCTCCTCAAATGTCTGATCTTATTCTGCCATCTCTCGACCGACGATCTTCCCCCAGTATCCGTAGCCCACTCCCTGGCTACTAGATCCAGGAAACCTTCTCGTTCAAACCACGCCGCTTCGAAGAGAAGGTATTTTTTTCCACATGCCTTGGCTCACGAGTCTACAAACAAAGCGCGTGGTCCGAAATCCCACGCGTGAGAGCCTGAACCGTAATGAGAGGGAATTTCTGTTCCCATTCGGCACTCGCTAGTACCCGATCCAACTTCTCATATGTCGGATTGGGTAAAGAGTTAGCCCAGGTGAATTGGCGACCAGAAAGCTCGATCTCTCTCAGATCTAAACTCTCGATGATGGTATTAAACATAAAAGACCATCGGCCGTCAAAGTTATCATTATTTTTCTCATCCCTCCTCCTAATGATGTTGAAGTCGCCACCAACCAAAATGGCGAGTTGCTCCGATCCGCAAATACGAACCAGGTCAGCCAAAAACTCCGGTTTAAGCTCAGGTTGTGCGGCCCCATAGACCGCCACCAGAACCCAGTTAAACCCATCTACTTTAGACCTGACTCGAAATTTGACCGCAAAGTCACCCATAACAACGCTCCGGACTTCCAGGGAGTCACATCTCACACCAAGCAAGATGCCACCAGACCTGCCTCTTGGAGGAAGACAATGCCAATCGAACTCCACTCCTCCCGACAATGTGTTCAGAAACTGTGGCGCAAAATTATCCCTACCAGTTTCAGAGAGTGCAATAAAGTCTAGGCTGTGCTCTAAAGATGCCTCCGCTAGAAACCTACGTTTAGCCAAGTCCTTAAGACCTCTGCTATTCCAGAAGATTCCTTTCATAGGTCATCATGGAATTTTTTTGGCAGTACGAATCCTAGCACTCCTACGTACCGCGGATGAAGGATACACCTTCCGCTTCCACTTACGTTTAGGAATGTTATTTCCCGCAACCTGGTCCTCATAACCGTGCTCTGGTTGTGTAATTACTACTTCATCCACACCTACTTCCTCCTCGTCAGACTCCGCAGACGGAGGAACAAGATCCGCACAGAAAGTGTCAAGCACTCTTACCCCCAATGCGTCAATCTCCGCATCATTCATAGGTCTTACTGCCGCTAGGTTTCTAATGGTTTCTAAGGCCCGTTCCGCTTCCAAATCCAAGAGATCATTAATAGAGTTTGAAATTTCAGAATTATCATTCCCAAGCGATACCCCTACTTGGTTGGCATTATTAATAATCTCATCCTTAGAGAAATGCAAAACAGAATTGGATAAGTTAACTGACATACCGGTTGTGACCTCAACATCACGAAGCTTGGCCGCCCGCTTAGCGCACCGCTGCTCCATATCATCCACCTCCGGAAGGTCTTGGAGACGAGAACTCATCCGTCTCCCCTCGGAAACCGGGTCCGGGATCCCTCCGAAAGCAATTACCACCTCCCGAGTAACGTCACTCGGAGGGGGCCTGGACGAGGGAGACCTCCGAAGGTTGGGAGAGATGCAAGGGGGAGTGTGCGCCAGGGCCGCCTGCCCTAGTCCGTCCCCCCAGCTCTCACACTCACAGCCGAGGACACCACCTGCTCGACCGCTGTCGAAGCTAGTGGGTCAGGGGCCACCTGCCCCTGACGTCTGCCAATCGCCTCCGTCGGCCTCTCCACAAGCAAAGCTCCCGCGTGGCCATCATCCAGGTGTGCATCGGGCCGTAGTGCCGCGGCCCGCGGTCCCCCGCCGCCCTGAGTGCGTCCGCTCTAGGCCGTCCCGTGGCTGCACCGACCCTCGCACCGCCGCTGCGTCGCCCCGTCGGGCCGTAGCGAGCGTGGCACGCGGTCCACGCCTTCGTCCCGAGGCCGTCCCCGCGGTTGCACCAACTCGCTAACCGCCGTTGTGTCACCCCTTTGGGCCGCAACGCCGCGGTACGCGGTCCCCGCCGCCGCCCATAGGTCTTCTCGCCGTCACCCCGACCCGCCTGCCCCCGCTGCGTCGCCTCTTCGGGCCGTAGCGTCGCGGCCCGTGGTCCACTCCGCCGTCCCCGCGCGTCGACTTGACGTGGTATGCGCCGCGCCGTCTCCCTTAGCGCGGGAATGCCACCGTCCGCGCCGGTCTTCGTCACGTTGTCAGGGTTCTTCGCCTACTTTGAGCACCGCCGCCGCACTCCTAACCTAGCCACCGCCGCCGCTGTCAGGCTGCTGCCGCCGCTCTTCTTTGGACGCCGCCGCCGCTACCTCTGTAGCTGCCGCTGCCGCCCGTCCACCCCCTTCGTCTTCGTCCAAGCACCAGCTCCTCGCCAGCGTCACCGTCATCTACCCCGACCACTTCGTCTACTCCGACCACCGTTGGTGACATTGGCCCCGCGCCGATGGACGCCGCAACTGTCGTTGAGTTCTTCTCTGCTGGCCCTCCGACTTCTTCGACATGGCATACAGCTCGTGCAGGTCCTAGTCTCCGCATGCCCGGTGCTGGCAACACTGCCGCATGCCTTCGTCCACGACGTGTTCCTGGGCCTGGCAAGCCTGGTGCGGCGCTTCGTCAACTTCGTCTTCGTCCGTCTACGCATGCCCGGTGCTGGCAACACCGGTGCGTGCCTTCGTCCATGATGTGTCCCTGGACTTGGCAAACCCCACTAGTAGAAAACGGAGCTTTAGCGCCGGTTCCTAAGGGCCTTTAGTGCCGGTTCCATAACAGGCACTAAAGGGTGGTCACTAAAGGCCCCCCCCTTTAGTACCGGTTCGGCACGAACCGACGCTAAAGTGCCACCACGTGGCGTGAGCTCGCGCCCCGGTATGGGGGACCTTTAGTACCGGTTCGTGTTACCAACCGGCACTAAAGGTTTTTTTTTAATTTTTTTTTTAATTTTGGAAAAAAAATTTGATTTTTTTATTTTTAATTTTTCTGAATTATTTGATGATTTAGTCTCTAATCACCTGTCTTAATTGCTCAAGTGTGGACCACTCATTCCAAATCATCTAACTTCCTGACCAGTCACCCATCCCTCTCACCACTCTAGCCCGAGCACGCTTAACTTTTGAGTTCTATTCTCCTTCGTTTCCGAGTCTGCACTTGTTGTTTTCCTGACAATAGTAAGATGTTAATCCTATTAACCCTCATGAGTTTAGCTTGAGCATGAAGTCACACATTTCACCGTATGAGTTTGAAACTATTATTCTAAAAAACAGTAATTATTTAGTAACGCTAATATATCTTGAATAAGTTTGACCACAGTTTGACCATAGTTTGACCAGATTTGACCAAAATTCAAAAATTGAAATAATTATTTAGTAACACTAATATTCTTGAATAATTATGTAGTAACATTAATACTTCTTGAATAAGTAGTTTGACCAGATTTAACCAAATTTTTTTAAAAAAACTGAAATTATTTGACCATATCTTTTTTTCGTTTTGGAATTTGAGGATTCTAAATAATTCCAAATAGTTATAGCCGTAGGCTGTCTCCATCGGATGCGGATTTGTGCTGAATTTTTTGATATATTATACGTTTTTTTCCGACATCGTATGCAAAAGTTATAGCCGTTTTACATTTTCCCATCGGATGCAAAAATTGCCCTATAGTGCCGGTTTGTGGCACGAACCGGTACTATAGGTCAGACCCCTTTAGTACCGGTTCGTGGCACGAACTGGTACTAAAGGTCCACCACCCCTTTAGTACCGGTTCGTGCCACGAACCGGTACTAAAGGTTCAACACGAACCGGCATTAATGCAAATCCGTTCGAACCGGCACTAATGGTACGATTAGTACCGGGCCAAAATCAAACCGTCACTAATGTGCTTCACGTTTGATCCTTTTTCTACTAGTGCCCGCCGCGACGCATCGTCAACATCATCTACTTCCTGGCGCACCACTACTTCGACACCACTGCGCCCATGACTAACTTGGCGCCCCCTTGCGCCCGCGGCTCCACGGCGACTTCCTCGACACCGGCTACCCCGACTCGACATTGACCACGGCATTCTTCGCACGGATACCTCGACCACGGTTCCACCACCCACGCTCTCGGCTACATCGACAAACGGCACAAAGGGATACCGCCTGCTTGAGCAACCTTGTTGGTTTCCACTCCAGCCACGACTCCGCGATGCGTCGACCGTTACGACTGTGGGAGGGGTGTCCGTCGGCTTGCCTTCGGATTCTTCTCCAGTCTCACCGTCTGCGTCGCTACCATTGTGACCGCGGGGGGGATGTTGAGTAACGTGATTGTATTAGGAAACATAGGTTAGACTAGGAAATATTCTGGCTTGCCTTGTACTCCAAGTAGATCATGTCCTCCTATATATATGCCCACGAGGCTCAAGCAATAAAAAGACTATTCCACCAAACACTCTCTCTCCCTTCCAACACCTCTGAATGAGAGGGGACTTGTGGAAAATAGGCACGCGCCGTGATTTACCAATGGAGCAATTGTTGCATATGGAGCCTCTAGATAGGAGCACCTCAGTGCTAAAGCATGTACACGCCATGAGTGTCATAGAGAAATTAATGCGACGAATAAGCAGAGGCTCCACTATGACAACATACATGAACAACTCTGTTTGCAACTCAAATGCACATGCCATAAACCTTTCTTGCAGAGGAGAGGCATGTGGAATTCCTATTATGGATGCATCCCAGTCCTAGGCTACTAAGTCCTAAATTTCACCATAGAAATACTTAAAGTTTCTCTTACAATTGTGTGTGTTCACCCACATGGAGCCACACAGAGACGGGGTTATTGTGATGTGAGGCAAATACTAAGGAGCCACATAGGCCAACCTAATACGATTGGGTTATTGTGAGCCAAATACTAAGTTCTACTATATGCATTTTTATACTTTCAGCTCGTCTTCCGACATTAGTTGTGCAATGCCATGGAAGGTAGGCAGTAATAATAGATTTGTTGAATTTATGAAGAAACTACTGACTGTGCAACTGTACTATTGCTTAGTCATGATGTACTATAAATTTTTCACCAAGCAAGTTTTCCACTACTATACCTCCCCAATTTCTTTATGACTAGATTCCCTCCATTGCACCGCTGGCGCAATAGAGAAACAAAGGCCGAGTAACAAAGGAAAGAAGAACAGAAACAATGTGGAATTCACTACAGATGCTGAAAGAAGGAACATTGGTTCAAAATGTAAGCCTAAGTTCTTGGTTTCCTACCAACATATACGCTATATCAGTACAGAATAGGGTACTATTTTTGGTATTACAAAGCTAATTATCCATTTACATATAATAACAGCGTGTTTGACACACAGAGGTATTTGAAGGCCTCTAAAAGGAGTTGACTTCATCTGAAGAGACTTATCATCTGGAAGTAGACTTCATATTTCTTTCTCTGAATAGTTGGCTGGCTCATCTCAGGCATTCGTCCATGCAAGACCCCGTGCTTGTGATGTAATAGTTCTCTATCTGTCGAACCGAATTCTGTATGAGGCTAGAGCTTGGGTCTATACTTCTATCTAAGTGTTGCCACACTTGATATCTATAAGCAATATCGATAGAAGTTTGCTACCAGGAAAATAGTATGGTAATGTATTCAGAGTTGAATCACCCAATGATTAATTTGTATTTTGTCAACATGACACTATTAATTAAGGTTAAAAATGTGTTTTGTGTTGTTGAACTTGTGAACATTTTATATCTCTGCTGATGGTCAGGCCGGAAGGCCCAGTCTTCTCTTTAATTTGCCTCTGAAGTGTACATCATATTTCTCTGTTGTGAGCTGATAACTGAACACGGGGAAAGCATCAGCCATACACTACCTGCAACAATTCAGATTCCGTATTAAATTTGACAATAAAGTGTCTCCCCCAGTTTTATATTATAAAGCAAACACCCAATACAACCAGCTCGTTGGGGCCGCAGCACAGATAAGCCCAAAAGAAAAAACAAGAAGATGAAGAAAGAGAAATAAATGCAGACATCGACAGATCAACAAATAGAGGAAGACCGGCAACCGCTGCACCCTCCGAAGAAGTACCACCATGCTCCCAGCATCTTGAAGCGCCGCGCCCCAAGCAACACCTTCAAGAAAGCATGTGACGATACCGCGAGGGATAGTGGGGAAAGGGTATACCCGATGCCCCTCAGGAAGGTCCGACGGCGCCTGCAGGCGTCATCGCATCGGTGCCGGACAGGCTGACAGGGGTTTCTCCCGACCCACAACCACCACCACCACCATGCATTTCGAAATGCACCACCCCCTCAGCCACCCACCAGCTTGTGCCACCACGATTACCAGACAACCCTCACCGCCTCACGGGAGTTGTCAACACGAGACCTGGAGAGGGAAGGGAGACACCGGCCATAGAAGCGAACACAACTCGACCGGTGGGAGGGGACAGCCTCCACCGCCTTAGCAGAGCCGACCGGACTTGCTAATACTAAGGAGTCCTTAGTATTGGCAAGTCGTGACGAGGACTTGCCGGGCCACGACGGCCCGGTCGGGCCCACTGGACCCGGACAGTCATGTAACCACGCTGCAGCACGCCGACCAATGGAGTCCTCACCACTCGAGACTGCCGCCACCACGCCTCCACCAGGGAACGTTGTCGCCGAACGCCGAGCCACCGGCCCGCCCAACCCAGATGGGGCCCAAATGGGCCCAGATCTAGGCTGGGCGGGCGCCGCAAGCCACAACGCCACCTCGCCGCCCCACGGTCAACGGCCGCACTCCCGCATCAAGAGCCATCGAGCCCGCGGCACCATCACCGACGGGCCGCACCGAAGCCGGCCGAGGAGCACCGCCGCCAGCAACCACCGCCTGAGCAAGGTGGTGCCGCACGCTGGGAAAGGCAGGACCGCTGCCGCCAGCACCACGCGACCGAGGCCGAGCCGTGGCGCGCTGGCGCGATGGGAGGAGGCAGGGGCGAGGGCGGAGAGCTGGAGCGGAGCGGGGAAGAGGCCCCCGATCGCCTCGCTCGGGGAGGCGACACGAGGGTGCGGGGAAGGGAGGGGGGAGGGGTAGGGGAGCGGGGGAGGGCGAGCTGTTTCGGCGGGCTCCGGCCACGGTGGCGGCTCGGCGCGGGGGAGCCGGTGGCGGCGGCGTGAGAACCCCAGGAGCGGGACAGGAGCGGGAGCGGGACTATGCCCCATATTAAATTTTCAGGAAAGTGTGCCATACATAGTAACAAATTTAGAGAAGTCAAATTCGTGGCAGGCTAACCAGTGAAGAAACATGGTGACCATAGCAAGTTGTTCTTACTGCAGTGGAACCAATGGAGTTTAAGCTACTCTGCTATGCTATCTGAAAGCAGCTCAGGTTACTGGTTCTCTGAAGCGGTTGCTGGAAAAGTCTGGCTCCAACTGGGAGAAGTTTAGCCACATCAAACAAGTCAAGGCTTATGCAGATGATGCTTTTGAAGATAACTAGCAAAAGGGCCCGTGCGTTGCAACGGAAGAAAAAAATTCATAATTTTCAATGGTCATGATCACATTTCGCTGCATCACCGAGATACAATATCTCTCTCAATTTTGCAAAATCTTGAACATTTTGAAATTATGAACAATTTGTTAAACTCATGCACATATTTGAAATCACAAACAACATACTATTACAAATTTCTGAACATTTTCTACAATTAAGAACATTTTTTTAATTTATGATTTTTTTTGCTATTTACAAACATTTTTTTAAAATTGCGAACATTTTTAAGCAGTTTTCCTGAACCGGCAAACATTCTATAATCGATGAACTTTTTTAGAAATTGGGTGGAATAGTTATTGAATTTGACGAACTTTTTTTGATTTAACGAACATTTTTGGAAATGCCCGTGCGTTGCAACGGGAAAAAAACTATCAAGTTATACATGTGTGGTAGATATAAAAAAGTATGAATCAAATTCATAAAGTATATACAAATGATGTCATGATGAGATAAGACACTTCTAAAATGTAATTTCAAAAATGAACAATATGATGCTCATCAAGACTTTGTTTGTTTAAGGCGTCACAACAAAATATTTTGTGGCTGAGCAAACTGCATTGACGAACCCTGCCTGAGCTATACTGATAAATAAAATGTCTCGCCTTGACTTAGCGTAGCGATGTTTACCATAACCACTATTGTGATACGAGAATAAGCATAACTGTGTATGGAAGCAAAATAGACATTTAGCCATTTTAATATAGCTTACAAAAACTAACCCTTAGAAAGTTATGTCAATTTTGTTGCGTTCAGCGTTGTACAAAACTAACCCTTTTTTACCCGACGCGAAGGACTAAATAAAATCATAAAACGAGCTCTATAGATCTCCTAATAAAACCTTTATGTAAGCTACAATTAGTTTTGTTTATTATTTACGGATGTGTTTTAATTTTTGTGAACGTTTTTTAAATTCCTGAATATGCTTTGAATATTGGATCATTTTAAAAAATCATGAACATTTTTTATTTCATGAAAATTCATTTGAAATCGTGATTTGTTTATAATATATGAGCAATTTTTTAAGTCATGAACATTTTATGATTTTTCAAACATTTTTTAAATTCACAATAGTTTACCATTTTCCTACTTTTCTTCAAAACTCGCAATTATTTGATATTTTGGAAATCCGAAATTAATTTTGAGATAAAAAACCAAAACATAAATAAAAAAGTAAAAATAAATAAAAAATAGGGGGCGCCACGAATCGGAAATTAATTTCTAGAGAGAAAAACCAAAACAGAAATAAGAAAATAAATACAAAACAGGGGCGCCACCACCTGCACATGGGCTGGCCCATTACTGCGCTTAAGTTAGGTAAAAAGATAGAGAAAAAGCGTCGAGAACCAGGGATCGAACCCTGGTCTCTTGTGTGGAGAGTCGTAGCCTCAGCAATCGCACCACTCATCCATTGTGGTTCTTATACCGTATTAATTATTAATAGCAGAATCCGGGAGCGATATTTGAAATAAAAAATGAATCGTTTTTGCCACTTACAGGTGGCATTGGTGGGTAATTATTGCCAACTTCGAGGGTAGTTTTTATGGCGTACGGGCAGAAACTCAATGCTCTTTATTATTAGGTAAAGATAAAGATCAAAGTAGATGGCACCTGTTTTTCACGACCGAGTTCTATAACATGGAGACAAACATCGACCCCTAGGTAATGCAAGCAAGCCCTACAACAAAGAAACAAAAATCGACCCCTAGGTAATATATCTTGTTAATTTGCTGTTGTTTTCCGGTATGTATAGTTAGTTGATCTATTTTCGCAATTTCCCATTGTCAATTACTTCCTCTGTCCCAAATTATAAGACATTTTAGGTACATTCCATCTTCTGAATATGCACCTCCTAATGCTTGGTTTTGCTTGCCAGGAGTGGTCAAAGCCTACATGCAACATACATAACCTTGTCCAGAATTAATCAAGGAGGCAAGAATAAGCAAGGATCCATGGATGTGTATCACTAGTAGAAAACAGGGCTTTGGTCCAGGCAGGGTTAGCCCATTAGTCCCAGTTCAGTCATGTACCGGGACTAATGTGAGCATTGGTCCCGGTTCATGCGGCAAAGGCCTTAGTCCCGGTTCAAATGGGACCTTTAGTCCCGGTTGGTGCCACGAACCGGTACTAATAGGGTTTGAGGCATTAGTACCGGTTCGTGGCATGAAGCAGTACTAAAGGTCCCATTTTCAAACTGTACCCTCCCCCCGCGGATCGCGTTTTCAGTTTTGTAAAAAGCAAAAGAAAATGATAAAAACTTCAAAAATTAAAATCCTTCGAGATGTAGTTATGTTACTACATCTACTGGTTAGGAAAATTTAAAAACTTAAATTTGGACATGTTTTGCAAAAAGTGTAGGGAAAATGTAAAATGGCTATAACTTTTGCATACTATGTCAGAAAAAAACGTATAATATATCAAAATGTTCAGCACGAAAATCTCAAATTCTAAAAGGAAAAAATGGTATGCTCAAATTTCAGTTTTTTTTTTGTTAAATCTGGTCAAACTATGGTCAAACTACTTATTCAAGAAGTATTAGTGTTACTAAATAATTATTCAAGAATATTAGTGTTACTAAATAATTATTTTAGTTTTTTTGAATTTTGGTCAAATCTGGTCAAAATTGTGGTCAAACAATGGTCAAACCATACTGTATGTGTAGAGTAGGGAGCAATGAATTGATCAAAGATGGAGTGTCTGGGGACGATCAAGGAATAATTGAGAGGCGTTTGATGGCCTCTATCCTCCTTCTTGCGTACAAGATGTTCGTATATACAACTATTTTGGGCGTCAACACCCAAGAAGGATGATGTCACCAATAGTGACGCGGGTGCCCTTCAATAGCTTAAAGATTTCAATGATGTGAGATCTGCCTTATTGCACCCAACTCCCGGATGGCTTGTGTGCACTCCCATGTTTAGAGTACCTATATCCGTCAAGCAAGCACCAGTAATCAAGCATGTTGGATATGAATTCGTGCAGCCTCATAGTCACTCCCATCATACTTCATCCAAGGTTGCTGCCGGGTTTGCAAGACTGCACAAGATGATATTATGTAGAATAGTGGAATGGGAGGAGTGGGAGTGGGAGAAGGAAGTGCAATCTATGCAGGCCTTGGAGGAACTTGAAATCAGAAGTTGCAAATTGAGGTGCCTCCCATGCAAGGTCTTTGAAAAAGTTAATCATATGGAATGTCCAGCGGCTCCAGTACATAGAGAACTCTACTTCTGTAGTCGAGCTCAACGTGGATGGACTACCCGACCTGACTAGGATCTCCAATTTTCCCAAGCTGCGAAAGCTTGAGATCGATTGCTGCCGAAAGCTCGAGTCGCTGCAGGAGATGGATGCATTCCAGAGGCTCGTGCTGACAGTTTACTACAGTCCCATACATCGTACCTGCAAACTGTAAAGCCAAGTCATTTGCTGCTGGACTGCAGGGCGATTATACTCATTTCCATGTCTTTGGGAAAGTCTAGTTCCGAGTGGGACAAGTTCAGCCATATCCAGCATGTTGAGGCTTATACAAATGTTGATGGCATTGAAAAGAGCTGGCACCTATTTTACACAAGGGAGCCCTACAGCATGGATACAAACATTGATCTGCAGGTAATACATATATTGCTAATTCGTTGATCTTTTGCAATACGTGTAGTTAATTACTATGTTTTTCTTAATCTCCTCTTGTTGGTTCTGTCATAGTATAATAGTTCATCGGTAACGCTAGTGCCTGCTGATTCGTTTTGCTTGTCAGGAGTGGTCAGATCATGTTAACTTTCTCCAATCAGAGGGTGAAGATGGACTGCCTTGTTTAGCAGCCCTGATGGAATCTTCGGATGAAGATGAGGAGGATGCAGACAACCCAGAAAAAATAGAGGAAAGCATGGGCCAAGGAAGGGAGGAGTAGCATATCAAGGAGGCAACAACATGGATCCAAGGATATGTGTGCATGTTAATTTCCTGCTGCTGTTATATGTTCAATGTCAACACAGTCGGGGATCACATGGTCCATAAGCATATTTTTGTATTTCCGCATTTGATTTGGTGTAATGTATAGAAAAGTAAGTACAGCTACGCTATGGTTGATTTGTGCATGATGTTCTTTGCTTGGTTTGTTTGCCACTCTATATATATGGCAGAATATTTATGCTTAATATATATGATCAATGCTTTTCTTATGCCCCAGTGTCTGTGTATTCACTCTGTTGCCGCTGAACATTGCAATTATTCAGTTATTCTACTGTGTTTCTTAGCACAGAAATCCAAAGGAGCACATGGGTATATGACTGTCGACTAAGAAAGAAAGAAATGGCATATCGATCGCACAAACTAGTGTAAGAGAGATCGACAAAGATTGATATCCATGATCAAACTGAATCTGGTGCTCTTCTTGTGCATGCAAATGCAGTGTAGTTAGTCAAATGAAGTTGCTCCTGCTCTTGGTTTCTCTGGACTATGATTGCAATGCGTGGAAGGAAACAAACGTGGAGACAAACTTCAACCCCAAGGTAATATAAATAGTGAATTTTTTTCTTTAAGTTCTTGTTGTTGATTGCATTCCATATTAGTAGTTCAATGGTGTATATGCTAGGGCCTGAATATGCTCTTGCCACTGTTTCGTTTTGCTTCGTATATAGGAGTGGTCATGGTCTGAAACAGAGTCTGAAGATGTGGAGGATGTACAAGACGACCAATACCAAAATGACCACGCCGTGAATCATGGAGAAAAGGAGGAGCAGAACTTTTCATGCAGAAGGGCTTACAGTTCACAACTTGGCATGCAGCAAGACTAGCTGGACTACTGGATAGTGGATACAGAGCAGGTAGGTACACCAAGTTGGAACAGAGATGTAGCTTGCTCGCTGTTTTGGATCCCTCCCTGTTTTCTTTTGCTTCTAGTACTAGACGTAGTTATTTAATTTGGCCAGCATATAAGTTAGCTTAGCTAGATACCTGTTGCCCAAATTGAACTCGCCCCAAGGTAATTTGACTTAGTGTGGCTTGGGCATTTCATCGAACACCTCATGTGCATAGGAGGTGAGCTAGAGTACCACAAAGCTCTCCCCTCACCGGACAAAAAAATAAAGCAGTGGAGTGCTTTGCTCGCGGGCGAGGGGATAAATATAGGCACCTCATTGGTCCCGGTTCGTGGCTGGAACAGCGACTAAAGGCCTCCCTTTGGTCCCGGTTCCAGCCACGAACCGGGATCAATGGTTGTGGGCCAGGAGCGAGGCCCATTGGTCCCGATTCGTGTCTGGAACCAGGACCAAAGGGGACAGAAGAACCGGGACCAATGCCCCACGAGGCCCGGCCGGCCCCCTGGGCTCACGAACCGGGACCTATGCCCCCATGGGTCCCGGTTCGTGACTGAACTGAGAGTAATGGGCTGGCCAGGCCTGGACCAAAGCCCTGTTTTCTACAAGTGTTTGTTGAGAAACCTTCTTTCACCATGAACATCATTTTCATATGCAAATCAAGACAAATTTATGTTTAGAGGGACTATTAGTTTTAGTTTGTTCCCTGATCTAACATATTATCTGTAGATGAAATAACTACATTAGCTAATCACCACTATATGATGTTATGGTCCTCTTATTGATGATGTAGCTTTCAACTGCTTGTAGGCACTCATAACAGAGCAAAATGGACATGAGGTTGATGTGCTTAAGGATCTTTGTTTGCAAATTGTAATAAATGTGATGATTTACCACTTGATATAAAAGTAATGGGGGGACTTTTATGCAGTAAGGAGAAATCATGGCAGTATATCTTAGCTACCAGGACATGCCCCCTCACTTGAAACAATGGTTCCTACACTTCTCCCTTAAACTCAAAAAGGTAGTGCTAAGTATCAGTGGAATCGTGTCGGCCAATGGACATGACCCAACAGTGCATCTCTCAAGCTCTTGTGCTCAGCATCGCCCCTTGCATTACACGAAGGGACACTCTGGAATGGATCCAATGCCTCTGTCACTGCGCATCATAGAAATCAATACAGTAGAGTTCTCTTGAATAAAATGCAGTGCGCACCATAGAAATCAAAACAATAGAGTTGTCTTGAATAAAATGCACTGTGCATCATAGAAATTACGACAACAAAAATGATCCAGAATGTTCTCTTAACAAGAATTATAGAAATGAAGTTTATTATTTATGAGCATCACAGTCGAGTGAACATGAAAAATCAGTACAATTGAGTCCAGTTAATTGTTCGAAATATACATAGCTGCTTCTAAAAAACACTTAATACAATAAAGTTTAGCATATTTTCATAAAAAATAAATACAAGTCTGTTCGTTTACAGCTAACAATCATGACAAGGTTGCATCATACATAGATCAAAATCCATTCAGACAAAAGCAGAACTACCGAGGGTATCTCGAGGATAACATAAACTCTTCTTCTAGGCTATAACATCTGCTCGTTTCACTTTGTTTTGCTCTTCTGCTCGTAGATGGACAGTTCAATGATGGAGTGGCCAAATTACCCAAGACACGGTTCTTAGGTGGTTGGAGAGCTTCCATCGCCATTTCCACTTGCCTCATTGTTGGTCGCTCTCCTGCTATCAATTTCATGCATGACACAGCTAAAGTAGCTACTTCTTCCACTTCATTACCTCCCTCCTCCACAACCTGTGGATCCAGTACATCGACCAGATTGCCATCCTCATGTAATTCAACAAACCGAGTGACAATCCAATCATCTTCGGAGGACATACACAATGATGGTCTCTTCCTTGTAAGCAACTCAACAAGGACTCCAAAGCTATAGACATCACTACTTTCAGTTAGTCGTCGCGTGTAATAATACATAGGGTCTAAATATCCAATAGTTCCCTGCACTGCAGTTGTTGTTCCTGTTTGATCTATGGGAATGTACCTTGAAGCTCCAAAATCAGACACTTTGGCTGTCAAGGTATCATCAAGAAGTATGTTGGAAGGCTTAATATCTCTGTGGATTATGGGGACTGAAATGGCAGAGTGAAGGTAAGCAATAGCTTTGCTTATTTCACCTATAATCCTTAGCCTATCTTTCCAAGGTAGTGATCTTGGTTCCTCCGTGTGAAGATGGTCACTTAATGTTCCATTGGAAATGAACTCATAAGCGAGTAAAGGAACTTCTGTCTCAAGACAACAACCTTGAAGCTTAACAATATTCTTATGGTTGATCTGCGAGAGCATAGCAACCTCATTTATGAACTCATCAATTTCTCTCTTGACCACAATATTTGATTTCTTGATGGCCACCACATGCAGATCTGACAAAATGCCTTTGTAGACAGTGCCATGCCCACCACCACCAAGCCTACGAGCTTGATCAAAATTGTTGGTGGCTTTCTCTAGCTCCTCTAAAGAAATGAGCATCCTCTCTGCGATGTCTGCCCTATGAGATACCAATTGCGTCAGCAGTTGTCCACGGTTTTGACTAAAGAACTTGTGTCTCAACGCCATCGTCTTGCGTTGCTTAACATCGCGAGTTATTAGCAGTGCACCAAGAACCAAAAGCAGGATGCATGGGCCACTAGCAACCGAGAAACCAATGATTAAGCCCAAGTTCCCTGAAAATTAGGAAATAGGCATACATATGTTTACTATTACATTTGGGCAAGCATGTACAGGTAGAACGGATGACCCAACAAATTAATTGTTTCATTGTTTGCACACACTCGCAGTAATCGACAGGCTAGTGAAGTGGTGATCATCATACCTGACTTGACGCAGCCATATGTTCCGTTCTGATCGCACTCTTTGACTTGGACTTCTACATGTACACAACCTATGTCATCTTGTCTTGTTTAAGAGTAAAGTTAAGCAAAAACAGAATCAAGTTTACAAAAAGAGCAATACGTAAACAAAGATACCTTGGCATCCTCCGGTGAGGTAAGGGTTTCCCTCATGGCCCGTCATGCACCGGCAGGAATAGGCGCCTCCGTATGCGGCCTGTCTGCAATAGCTGTTGGTGCTCTTGCAGATGCTCTGGGCTGTGTGGTCCGGGCATTCCACTCGGATGATAGGATAATTGGCTGGGCCGTGAATCACCCCCCACCCGAGACTCACGGGGACAGTGAGCTGATCAGCCTTACCCCGACCTTTGTGGTCGCTGGTAGTAATGTTCAGAACCACATCCAGGTACTGCTGTAAGTCGAACCAACCGGTCTGGGCGATGAGCACATTCACGGGCAAATCACTGCCCTTGGGATTGGGAAGGCAGTAGTTGAGCCGCTTGAGCTCCATGCCCAAGGACGTGCTGGCAGTCACGATGGGTGACTTGCAGTAACCAATTGTGGTGCAGGCACTGCCGTTGCCGTTTGGCCGACAATAAATGTCGGGCTTAACAGAACCAGCGCCGCACAAAGAGGTGCAGCCGCTGATGAGGCTCCCATTCCCCCTTAACGTTGCCTTCACATTGCAGCCCGTGAGGATGAGCTCGTTGTATCCCGGTTCCAGGAAGTATGACAAGCCACCGGTGGTCTCAGTGCCACCGAGACTCCACCGGCCGGACCAGCCGCTCTTGTTTACAGACTGCACCGTGTGGATGGTGATGGTGCTGGAGTCGAGGGAGATGTCGACGACCTCAAGCATGCCGGCATAACCGTCGCCGAGCAGAAGCCTTGGGACATTGCTACTTCCGTGGTCGCAAGTGAGCTTGAACCCCGGCGACCGGTAGCAACGGGCCGGGCCCATTCCAAACGGGTAAGGCACAGTCACGTTGCCACAGGTGGTGTTGCAGTTCGGCATCCCTATCACCATTGGTGGATCTCCGGTGGCGGCGACCACTGGCACCGTGATCAGCAGCAGCATCATCATGGCAATGGATGCCCAGCTGGTTAGCATCACGGTGGGAGTACGGGGATGTATCATGTCTCTCTACTCAATGTGCTTGTGTGATGAGATTATTTAAGCGTGTGTACCGCTAAATATATAGGGTTGTGCTTTACCATCACTCGATCGATAAGATGGGTCATCTGGTACCAAACAAAAGAAACGTCTAGTGGACAACACTAGCGCACAAAGCATCTAACTTTTTCCTCTCCCAAAAACCACCGAATTTATATTTATGGGGAATAGCAAAATAACATAATTTGCTGCAGTCCTCCAATGACAGCGTAGTTTTTTTTAGATAAAGTTGCTCAAATTTCATAAGTGTGTGCTGTCCTAATGTTGGAAATTCAAAATTTTGCAACTGAAGTTTCAATGATTTCAAAACATATCTTGCATGTAGTTTGGTGACATTGATCGGGAAGAAACTCAGTCACTACCGGAAACCAGCCCTAACCCGACGGCAAAAACAATGCCGACGGCTGCCGTCGGCCTACATGGAACTATGCCGACAGCCACATACAGGCCGTCGGCTTACAACGGCCGTCGGGCTACCCGGATCTAAGCCGACGGCAGCCGTCGGCATAGATCGGCCGTCGATCTAGCTGCGGACACGCCGACAGCAGCCGTCGGCTTAGGTCAGCCGTCGGCATACAGGTGGGCCCAGGGACCCCGCCCGTGACCCGTGGCTAACGCCGTCAAGTCTATGCCGACGGCGGCCGTCGGCATATCTCCGCATGCCACGTCACCGATCCGCGGCGCAGATATGCCGACGGCGGCCGTCGGCATAGGCTCCACGTCACCGATCCGCGACACGAACCGTATCTATGCCGACGGCAATGCCGTCGGCATAGTATTTTTTTAACATAATTTTTTCCATGCTTCTTTATATGTTATTATATTAACTGACATGTAGCATATGCTTTTTTATGTATTATTATATGAATATATATGTAGTTTGTAATTTTTTCATAGATTATGAATATGTATATACTGATTTGTATTTTTTGAACACGTTAATAATGTGCCGTCATGTTCTTTGAATATAGGTCCTTATATTTTATTAAAATAAAAACAGCTATGTCGACAAAAGTTTTGTGGCGGTTGCAAGCGCTTGGCACCCGTCTCGAAGTGTGACCCCCTCACGTCCACAGTGTGTCCCCCCTCACAGACGGCGCCGCCGCCGGCATCCGGAGGGCGGAAACAGCCCGATCGGGTCTATCTGGAGGGACATTGCTCCCAAGTGTTTCTATGGGATGATCCACCACAACCGGGTGGTGTTGTGGAGGGGGAAAGGACACGGGTCTACGGAGGGATGTAGCTGTGGGTTTGGCCGGATGTTGCTGCCACGTGTCCCTCGGGTGACTGACACAACCGGGTGGGGAGGTCCACTGGTCAAAGCCCGTCGTGCAAAGTCAAGGGCTAGATCCCGTGGTCAAACGCTTCTGAGGTAAGGCGGGGACGGGGCCCAGGGGGTAGCAAGGCCACGGAGCGTAGCACCGCCCCTCATACATGCGGGATGGTGTTGTGGCTTTGTCAGAAGAGGGGGCACGCGTGTCCGGTGTGCCCCCTCACAGGACGCGCCGCCCGGCACTGGAGAAGCAGACGCGTCGGGTCTACGGAGGGATCTTGCCGTGGGTCCGGCCGGATGTTGCTCCAAAGTGTTCCTATGGGCTGACCTAACACAACCGGGTGGGGAGGTCCATTGGTCAAAGCCCGTTCGTGCAAAGTCAAAGGCTAGATCCCGTGGTCAAACGCTTCTGAGGTTAGGCGGGGACGGGGCCCCTGGGGGTAGCAAGGCCACCAGAGCGTAGCACCGGCCCCTCATACATGCGGGGTGGTGTTGTGGCCTGTCCGAAGAGGCGGCACGTGTGTCCGGGGTGTGCCCCCCTCACGGACGGCGTCGCCGCCCGGCACTGGAGAAGCAGACGCGTCTGGTCTACACGGAGGGGATCTTGCCGTGGGTCTGGCCCGAATGTTGCTGCCACGTGTCCCTCTGGGCTGACCTAACACAACCGGGTGGGGAGGTCCGCTGGTCAAAGCCCGTCCGTGCAAAGTCAAAGGGCTAGATCCCGTGGTCAAACGCTACAGGGTTAGGCGGGACGGGGGCCCGGGGGGGGTAGCAAGGCCACCGGAGCGTAGCACCGGCCCCTCATACATGCGGGGTGGTGTTGTGGCCTGTCCGAAGGGGCGGCACGTGTATCCGGGGTGTGCCCCCCTCACGGACGGCGTCGCCGCCCGGCACTGGAGAAGCAGACGCGTCGGGTCTACGGAGGGATCTTGCCGTGGGTGCGCCCGGATGTTGCTCCAAAGTGTTCCTATGGGCTGACCTAACACAACCGGGTGGGGAGGTCCTTTGGTCAAAGCCCGTCCGTGCAAAGTCAAAGGGCTAGATCCCGTGGTCAAATGCTACTGAGGTTAGGCGGGGCCGGGGCCCTGGGGGTAGCAAGGCCACCGGGCGTAGCATCGCCCCTCATACATGCGGGATGGTGTTGTGGCTCTGTCCAGAAGGGGGCGCAGCGTGTCCGGTGTGCCCCCCTCACGAGACGGCGTCGCCGCCGGCACCTGGAGAAGCAGACGCGTCGGGTCTACGGAGGGGATCTTGCCGTGGGTCTGGCCCGGATGTTGCTCCAAAGTGTTCCTATGGGCTGACCTAACACAACCGGGTGGGGAGGTCCGCTGGTCAAAGCCCGTCCGTGCAAAGTCAAAGGGCTAGATCCCGTGGTCAAACGCTACAGGGTTAGGCGGGACGGGGGCCCTGGGGGGTAGCAAGGCCACCAGAGCGTAGCACCGGCCCCTCATACATGCGGGGTGGTGTTGTGGCCTGTCCGAAGAGGCGGCACGCGTGTCCAAGTGTGCCCCCTCACAGACGGCGTCGCCGCCCGGCACTGGAGAAGCAGACGACGTCGGGTCTACGGAGGGATCTTGCCGTGGGTCCGCCGGATGTTGCTGCCACGTGTCCTCTGGGCTGACCTAACACAACCGGGTGGGGAGGTCCCTGGTCAAAGCCCGTCCGTGCAAAGTCAAAGGCTAGATCCCGTGGTCAAACTTCTGAGGTTAGGCGGGGACGGGGCCCTGGGGGTAGTAAGGCCATCTGGAGCATAGCACCGCCCCTCATACATGCGGGGTGGTGTTGTGGCCTGTCAGAAGAAGGCGCGCACGCAGATCCGGTGTGCCCCCCTCACAGACGGCGTCGCCGCCCGCACTGGAGAAGCAGACGACGTCGGGTCTACGGAGGGATCTTGCCGTGGGTCAGCCGGATGTTGCTCCAAAGTGTTCCTATGGGCTGACCTAACACAACGGGTGGGGAGGTCCACTGGTCAAAGCCCGTCCGTGCAAAGTCAAAGGGCTAGATCCCGTGGTCAAACGCTACGGGGTTAGGCGGGACGGGGGCCTGGGGGGGGGGGTAGCAAGGCCACCGGAGCGTAGCACCGGCCCCTCATACATGCGGGATGGTGTTGTGGCATGTCCGAAGAGGGGGCACGCGTGTCCGGGGTGTGCCCCCCTCACGGACGGCTAAGCCGCAGGCACCTGGAGGGGGGAAATGGACGCGTCGGGTCTACGGAGGGATCTTGCCGTGGGTCCGCCGGATGTTGCTGCCACGTGTCCTATGGGCTGACTGACGACACACCGGGTGGGGAGGTCCGCTGGTCAAAGCCCGTCCGTGCAAAGTCAAGGGCTAGATCCCGTGGTCAAACGCTTCTGAGGTTAGGCGGGGACGGGGCCTGGGGGGTAGCAAGGCCACGGGCGTAGCACCGCCCCTCATACATGCGGGATGGTGTTGTGGCCTGTCCGAAGAGGCGGCGCGTGTCGGTGTGCCCTCACGAGACAGCGTCGCCGCCCGGCACTGGAGAAGCAGACGTCGGGTCTACGGAGGGATCTTGCCGTGGGTCCGGCCGGATGTTGCTCCAAAGTGTTCCTATGGGCTGACCTGACACAACCGGGTGGGGAGGTCCGCTGGTCAAAGCCCGTCCGTGCAAAGTCAAGGGCTAGATCCCGTGGTCAAACGCTACAGGGTTAGGCGGGACGGGGGCCCTGGGGGTAGCAAGGCCACCGGAGCGTAGCACCGGCCCCTCATACATGCGGGTGGTGTTGTGGCCTGTCCGAAGAGGCGGCACGCGTGTCCGGGGTGTGCCCCCCGGACAGACGGCGTCGCCGCACCGGCACTGGAGAAGCAGACGCGTCGGGTAAAAAATAATGTTCGCATGTAAAAAAAAGTATAAGAAAACATTAAAATATTTATAAAAAAATAAGAAAACATTACAAAATTTATACAAAATAAGAAAAAATAAAAAAAAAGTATGCCTACGGCTAAGCCGTCGGCATAGGTGCCACGTGGCGCCGATATATCGGCGGCTTAGCCGTCGGCATATTCTATATCTACTCCCTCCTCCTCGTCCACTCACTCTTCCCCCACCATTGCCTTGCCTTGTGACCCCGACCCGACCTGCGCCGCCGCACCCCCGCCCGACCAGCCGCCGCCGACCCCCTCCCGACCCGCCGCCGCACCCCCACCTCCCCCTGCCCCACCCCGCCCCACCACGCCCTGCCTCCCGACTCCACAGCGCGTCGCCGCCCCGCCTCCATAGCCACGTCGCCGCCCGCCTCACACCGCGGCGGCGCCGTCTCCCGCCGTCGCCCGGCCTCCCCGACCACGCCTGCTGCACCGGCCTCCCCGACCCCGCCACTGCGTCGGCCGGCCCCGGCGCCCGGCCTCTCCCGACCCCGGCGCCGTCCGGCCCCGTCCCTCCCGTCCCCGACCGCCCCTGCCTCACCATCCCCTTCACCGCCTCGCCCCCTGCCACGCCCCTCTCGGTGAGCTACATTTTTTTTCATTTTTTGCATTTTTTCTACTGTTGGATGGATGAATGAATGCATTGATGTATGTTGGATGTTAGATTGTTAGGTTAGATGTTAGATGTTAGGTTGTTAGGTTGATATATAGTTGAATGTTGGACGTTAGGATGTTAGATTGTTAGTTTGAATTATTTTATCATGATGATCATGTCATTTGAGATGTGCTATAAAATTGGTATAAGATGAGTGATTATTTTATAATGATGATCTTGTCAAAAAATTGAACGGACAAAATTTGACACTTGACAAAATAATATTTTTTCATAGTTTTAAGTGTCAGTGCTTAATGTTAAGTAGCTATGTGAGATGTGCTGCAAAATTATGATATGATGAGTGGTTATTTAATCATGATGATCTTGCTAAAAAAATTGAAGGACAAAATTTGACACTTGACGAAACATGATTTTTTTCATAGTTAAAAGTATCAATGCTTAATGTGAGGTGATGACCTAATTTTTTTTCACTCGGTGTAATTAACAGGATTTGTGGTGTTCCATCTTCGTGGAGTGATTGTCGACGTTGGAGGTGTTGGTCCACGATTGTCCGTCTCCTTTGATCGACTACATCGGAGGGTGAGCAACAATTCCATGACCTCGTCCTCTTTTTTTCCATGTCACTAGATTAAATTTTCAAATCAAGTCGCGTAACCTAGGTCTCCCGTCCGAAAGGGTTGCATCGATAAATATGCATTCAATTGCATATTTATCACCGCAGCTCTTCGGATTGTCAACGCTTTCCACGGACAGCCGAGGATGTGTAGATTAGATACGTTGTTCATGCTCTACCCCGTTCCGAGACAGGATTTCGGCGGCGCCTCCCTGTTGTTCTCCGGATGCACATTCTCTCGGCATTTTGCCGAGACGTGTATTTGGAGAACAGCGGGGAGGTGCTGCCGAAATTTTGTCTCGGAATGGGGTAGAGCATGGACAACGACTCAATCTACACATTCTCGAGTGAGATTAGGACCCATCTTTACCTATTAGAGATGTAGGTGGATTAAATGTCATTTCTCGTCAACCTTGTAAAAATAAAATATTGATGTGAGTAATTTAAATGAATCCTTAATTTTGTTGTGTGGCTTCCAATAAAGCGAGATGGCGGATAATCGGTGGATGTATAGTGGGTTTTTCCGTCGGAATCAAGTAACAACAGAGTGGGTCGAGAAAACTGATGTGTTTTTGAAAGAGATATTCCATAGTCCAATGAGGATGGTGCCAGAATGCCCGTGTGCCAAGTGTAAGAGACGTATCCGCAGAGATAAGAGTGAGATGAGTAAACACCTTCGCACGCATGGTTTTATGCCCAACTTTAATATGCCGATAAACTTTGCCCGGTAGGACCGTGGTAGAGAGGATGTGATACGACAACGCGTCGCTGGTTATGAGGACGATGGGGTTAGAGACATGCTAGATGATGTCTTTCTTTGCTGGCGGACACCTCCGTCACATTCAGCGAATGAACCGGAGGAACCGGAGGAACCGGAGGAAACCGCAAAGGCCTTCCCGGAAATCTTGGCCTCGTCAAAGAAACCTCTCTATGAGGGTGCCAAGCTGTTCGTGTTGGATGCCATCTATGGCGATGGCGATCAAGGCTGAGTCGGCTGTAGCCGAGGATGCTTGAAGCATTTACGGGAGTGTGGGCTAACAGCCTGCACGAGGGCCATGAACTGCCGAAAACCATATGCGCTCTGAAGAAAATCATGAAGGCGCTCTCCATGGACTATGAGAAAATTCATGTTTGTCCAAAGAATTGCCTTTTGTTTAGGCATGAGTATGCGGATGACAAATCTTGTAGGAAGTGCGGTTCCTCTCGGTATATTGAGGTGGTCAATAAACATGGTCGAAGCAGAGCTAAAAATCCTGTGAAGGTTCTTGGTATCTTGATTTTATCAAAAGACGCAACGCCTTTTCATCACCGAGGAGTCTGCCAAAATGATGAAGTGGCACAAGGAAGGAAAAGGTACAATCCAAAAAATTGTACATCCATCGGAGGTGAAGCATGGAAGTCATTCGATATAGAGTACCGGAGGAAGCGGCCGAGGCTGGGAATGTCCGAATTGCTATAACAGGTGATGGGTTCAATCCATATGGTATGTCGTCTAATTCATACAGCTGTTGGCCCGTATTTGTTATTCCGCTCAATCTCCCTCCCGGCGCCATAATGCAACGGAAGACCATGTTCCTGTCGCTTATAATTCCGGGGCCTGAATATCCGGGGAAGAATTTGGGTGTGTTTATGCAGCCGTTGGTGGATGATTTGCACCATTCTTGGTACTTCCCGAGGTTGACATACGACCGACATTTGCAGAAAAATTTCTTGATGAAAGTTTGGCTACAATATTGCATGCATGACTTTCCCGGTTATGCCCTGTTCTGCGGATGGTGTACAAGTGGAAAGATGCCTTGCCCAGTGTGCATGCAGGCCTTGATTTTCATTTGGCTGAAGAAGGGTGGCAAGTATGTTGCATTTGACCTGCATCGACAGTTCCTCCTCCGCAGACCATCGATAGGGAAGACAAGAAGAACTTCACAAAAGGCAAAGTTGTCCATGAAGTGAGCGAGATTCCAACGTTTTACGGCGCGGATGTGCTTGCTCGGTGAAAGCTCTTAAGCCTGCCGGTGAAGGGAAAGGCAGAGGCAAAGGCAAAGCCACGCGAAGCGAAGGCGAGGCGAGGGCAAAGGAAAAGGTAAAGGAAAAAGAATTTTGAAAATTATAGTGAGGCGCACAACTGGACTCACATTACCCCCTTCACGCAGCTTCCCTATTTTAAAGACCTCAAACTTCCATACAACATAGACGTGATGCACACCGAAATGAATGTCGCAGAGTCCCTTTTTCACACGATCCTCAACATTCCTGATAAGACAAAGGATAATGTTAATGCTAGAGTTGATCAACAGAATATTTGTGATAGACCACGTCTACACATGCAACCTCCCACAGGCAGTCGAAAATCTTGGTTCAAGCCAGATGCTGATTTCGTACTTAAAAAGGACCATAAGATGGAGACATTTAAGTGGCTGAAACACGTCGTGAAGTTCACTGATGGTTATGCATCGAATATAAGTAAGGGGGTCAATCTTTCAACGGGCAGAGTGACCGGGCTCAAGAGTCATGACTATCACGTATGGATTGAGCGGATTATGCGGTGATGGTTGGGGCTATGTTCCCGGCGTGTCTGGCGTGTGCTTGCGGAGTTAAGCCGTTTCTTCCGCACGCTTTGTGCTAAAGAAGTATGTCCGAGAAGATAAAAGAAATGCATAAGAAGGCGCGGAGTTGATATGCAAGCTAGAGAAGATCTTCCCTTGAGCTTCTTTACTCCGATGACACATCTCCTTTTGCACCTCCCGAGCGAGGTATTGTTGGGGGCCCTGTGCGAGAATCGTTGGCGATCGGCCCCGAGAGCAGAACAAGCATCCGAGATGAAATGTGGAAACAAAGCTAAGATTGAAGCTTCCATAGCTGAGGCAGTTATCCTAGAGGAGGTGGCAGACCTCAGGACAGCCTACTATCCGGACCATGTTCCCACGTTGCACAATAAGGTGTCTCGATACAATACAGAAGAACCCAAGTATAAACCCAAGTTGCCTATATTCATCGGGCAAGGTGGTAGGGCTGGATGCTCGAAACCTTATCTCATGCCACGAGATGAGTGGGAGGATGTCATGTTCTATATCTTGCACAACATCAAGGAAGTTGAGGATGAGTGGATGAGGTAATACCTTTGCACCATTCTTTTAGTCAATTCGTTATGTTCACTTTGCCTAGTTCTTATACCGCTTTTCTTATTGTAGTCGATTCGTTGAAGAAGAATGGACGGGAATGCTGCCTCCTACTGAAGCGGAGGCACTTGCTCTTCTCCGAAAGGGTCTTGATGGAAGGAAAAATTTTGTTGCGTGGTTCATGGAGAAAGTAATTTTTCACACTTTCAATTAAACTCATGCACCCTATAATTTCAATTAAACTCATGCACCCTATAATTTCAATTAAACTTGTAGGGAAATGATCCGACCGAATCAATGGATGAAGAATTGAGATGGGTTTCCATGGGTTTTGACCCTGTCGTCATGACATGCGAAAAGTATGATGTGAATGGGTATCGCTTCCATACAGAGGAGCACCAGAACAGTCGGCCTGATCCCAAAACCATAAATACCGGAGTCTTCACTGAAGGAGATAATAAAGTAGATTACTACGGAAGGGTAGGAAAAATATCTGAGCTTACGTTCAAAGCGTGGCGCGAACACCTAAGTCTCACTTGTGTTCAAATGTCGATGGTTCGACCCCAAAAGGGTGCGAGACATACATATACATTGGTTTAGTTGAAGTTAAACCATCAACCGTCTATCCGGAGCTGATCTCTTTATCGCCGCTACCCAGGCCACACAAGTATATTATCGCCTTACCCATGCGGAAAAGAGTACCTAAAGGGTTGGGAAGTTGTGTTCAAGGTGTCGCCGCATGGTAAGCTACGGACCCGAGCGATGATGATTACTACAACATAAACCCCATGACATACGATGGAGTGTTCTATCAAGAGGAACATGATGGCGTGGTCCGAAACAACGAGGATGATGACTTGGGTTATGTTGACTGGACCCAAACGACGATTTACGCTTGCGGATTGATGGTGAGGCGGTTGTGAATCAAAGAGACATAATTATGCTTGAAAAGTTAAATGAACACGCTGACGATGAGGAAGAGCCTCCACCTCCGTCAGACAACGAAGAAGATATGCGTGATAGTGATGATGAGACCGGTCCACAAATAGATTACAATAGTGATGATTCATATGGGTTCTAGAAAATGTAAGTTCTTTTGATGATCATTACAATAGTATACTTAATGTGCTCTTCTGGTATTAATGTTTTTCCTGTATGCTTGTTTAATTGATATCCTTACTAATTGTTTATTCTCTTCTTAATGCAGGTTTGCTAATCATGGGCAAGTCAGTGCGCTAGTTTCTCGAAGAAATTTAAAGGACTTACTCGGGTGGGCGAGCCCACAAGGTTCCCTCCCGACTACGCTGAGGATGACACCTCACTGGGGAGGTGGAGGGGCGGGGAGGAGACCCTAGATGAGGAGGCGGTGGGGGGAGAGCCCCTAGAGGAGGAGGAGGTGGGGGGAGAGGCAACCGGTGCAAAAAACTCCGGTCCGTGTCTGAAATAGGAGGGTCTTCTTGATGCCCTCCTATCTGAGGCACCTCTCCGAGTCGAGGAGGAGGAGTATGTTCTGATGGCGAGGAGGAGGAGGCCGAGGAGGAGGAGGAGGAGGAGGCCGAGGAGGAGGCCGAGGAGGAGGTGAGGAGGAGGCGAGGAGGTGGAGGAGGTTGATCCCGCGTTGTGGGGTGACTTGCCACCGGGTGCTCCGCAGGGTGGCTGCGTGGTAATGCGGACTACCTACACCACCTTCTATCGAGGAGCACAAGTGGCTCATTGAACTGTGGGGACAGAGTAAGTGCCTCTCAATCATATTTTCAACACATGACAATATTTTCTTATTGTACACATGGCAATCATTTGATTCTTTTGCGAAGCTGGATCCTTCACGGAAAGGGCCGTAAACCGAGCGGCCTTCTCACCATCTGTTGAAGGAGTTTTGGCTCTGGCCTATTCTCGCTTGTGACGGACAAGGACCCGCAGCAGCGGGTTTTGGCCATGAGCTGGGCCCACTACGAGGCTTGCGAGAACGCGGAGTATGGGACAGCCGCTAAGGCCGTGATCACCAAATTTTGGGTAGGTTCTCTTCTGAATCACTTCTCTTCAGTTCCGTTCATGGTTTATCATTGAATCACTCAACTCATGCCTTGTTTGCTTCGGTTTATGCATGATTGCAGCAACTCTATAGAGTTCTTGGCGAGCACAAGGCGAGCCGGCGTGGTCTTGCTTGCGGCTGAAGAAGAAAGCTCGTCGATTCTTGATCGAGGTGCGTTGGGTTGCCGTCTCGCAGTACTACCACATCTACCTGCACCAAAAGATGACCAAAACTGAAGCACAGAAGCAACGACTTACCTTGAACAAAGAGCAGTTCATGAAGGTAACTATTATTAACTTTTCATTGTTTCAAGCAGTGAACTATATGTTTCGTGCTCACATGTCATGCTTCCAAAATTTGCATAGGTTGTTCCTCGTTGGTGCTATGGAAGGCATGATGGATGGGCGAGTTTGGTGGATAGGTGGCTCATGACGATCACGAGTTTGCTGCCAAGAGCATCCAGCCGGAATAACCGTGGAATCGACGGGACACACGGCCAAGAAAGCTGGAACCACTTTGGGCTTCAGGGCCATGAAGGTATATCTATGTGCATGATGCATTTTGTTCTTCTTTACCGTCATGTTCTTATGTATGGCTAACTTCATTTGGCGTTGCGGGAGGACAAGTTGAAGAGGCCGCTCTCGGACATGGAGTCGTGGATGATGGCTCGTGGCGGAGTCATCCCAAGGAGGGCGAGAGCAAGTACTATGGCAAGACCGAGAAGCACAGGGTCTTACACTCATCACTATCGGGAGTTGCATCCGGATGTTCTGTTCTTTGAGATCGCCAAGTCTCGGATCGGCGACACGGCGGTGGTGGCCATCCAGGAAGTCACATGGCGGTATCCGTGTTTCGATGGGTTGATCACTCCTTCGATCTCGTACACACGGCTTGGCTACACACTCGAGCCGAGTTAGAGAATGCAGGCGTTCACAGACTCCTTAGCCCTTGACATCTTGTAAGTACTTCCCTTTATCTTTTCTCTCTAGCATTCTCGGTTTATTTTCAGCATTGCTCACTTAGAAACAACCTAATTTATGTAGGCATATAAGGAGTTTGTCGAGCTTAGGAATCTCGAGGTGCGGGAGTACTTGAAACGAGTGAAGGCAAACGATGATTACAACCGTCAGATGATGACGGTTAGTTTTGCCCTCTTAAAACCAAGCTACATTTTTGTAGTTTCATTCCTTCTGACCTTCTAGTTTGCTTGTTTAACTAACATCCAGGCTATGTTGGCGTCTTGGAGTAATCGCACGGATCCACCACAAATGGGACCCCCACCACCACCTGCAGGAGACCCCCCACACGTGCCCACGTTTGATGAATGGGTGGCACTAGGCGGTAATAGTCCGGTTAGTACATTTGCCTAACTACTAGCAAACTAGTTCTCGTTCATTCAACACTATCATATCATATTTACCGTTAGAATCGTCTACGAAACATGTAGGGGACCGGTGGCTCGACTCTGCCGTCGACCCGATCCTCCGATCTGGCGAGTGATCTTTGGTCATGATGGCGGTTTTGGTGGAGGTGATCTTGGCGGTGGTGGTTTTGGCGGAGGTGGTCTTGGCGGTGGTGGTTTTGGCGGAGGTGGTCTTGGCGGTGGTGATTTTGGCGGAGGTGGTCTTGCCTGATGTCGATGATGATTCCGTGCATGTGGCCGTCGTGCCATGCCTTTCATGTTCCTACTTTTACGATATTCCATGTCTTGCACTACTTTTATGTTCATGAACTTCCGGCGGTGATGATGATGAACTTGAGTATGTTTAGATGATGATGATGAACTCGAGTATGTTTAGATGATGAACTGTCATATTTCTGCATTATTCCATATTATTCTGCTTTGAAATGCTGTCAAATGAATTGGAAAAGAGAAAATAGGGAAAAAAACTATGCCTACGGCAAAGCCGTCGGCATATATAAGCCTAGGAGCTACCGGGGCGCCACGTGGCAGATCTATGCCGGCGGCTTTGCGTAGGCATAGATGAAACCTATGCCGACGGCTATGCCGTAGGCATAGCCCTGTCGCCAGGAGGAACCAGGGAGCGACACGTGGCACAGCTATGCCTACAGCAAAGCCGTCGGCATAGATCAAGCTATGCCTACGGCTTTGCCGTAGGCATAGCCACGCCACAAGGAGCTCCACGGGATGGCACGTGGCAGAGCTATGCCGACGGCCAAGCCATCGGCATAGCTCTGCCACGTGCCATTGCGTGATTCGTTAGCGCTTTTGACGGCGCCGTCCGTTGCCGTCAGACGGAAAACACTGCCGACGGCTAATCTATGCCGACGGCTGACGCAAGGCCGTCGGCATAGGCCCCTATGCCGACGGCTATACTATGCCGACGGTCTGACAAGACTACGCTGACGATATCTACGCCGACGGCTCTATGCCGACGGCAGCCGTAGGCATAGATCTATGCCGACGGCCTAGGGGCCTATGCCGACGGCCCTTGGCCGTAGGCATAGACCGCGAGTCCGGTAGTGAGTAATGCTCACTCTTTCCTTCAAAATATGCTCACCCCACTAAGTATTACTAGTCAAATCTTAGTCGGGTAAGAATAAAATTCCCTGAAAAAAGAGACCAAGACAAACTATATAAGTTTTTTTTTGAAAAGGAAACTATGTATGTATACCCAGAAAAAAAGTGAAAATGATGATCAACTCTTTATTTCAGAGGAGAACTTGGTTATGCAAGGCAAACTTTGCCCGACACTAGTTACGAAAAAATTCCGGAGTCATGAGCTTCTATTCTTTCCATGATATCATTTCTCTGTGCCATTTGATGCGATTTATGAGAGAGATGGGCTACCAATTTCATCCTCTTCACAGTCGCAAGAAATATATGTGGGCCCTTCCCATGCCGGACTTGAGTGACGAACAATCATGATTACTTCCTCTGTCTAGGTGTGTAAGTCATCTTACGAAAATCATATAATCGCAAAACACTTAGGCGCGGTGCATTAACTTCTACTTCGTTTCTTGTTTCTTGACATATCAACCAATAAGAGATGAGGGGTGTGCATGCTTTTAATGACTTGAGACTACCAAACACGACATGCAGTGGTTAGTTCATTGCATGCAATGCTATTAATTAGCAAATAAACATTAAGGTCTCTCGTTTTCCCCTTTTTCCTGGTCACGGTGTAAAACCTAAGATGACTTACTCACCTAGACGGAGGGAGTATCTATGATCAAAGACTCAATCATGTTACAAGAAAAAGGTTCAATCATATTACAAGAGAAGATCAGTCTGTCTTGAGACGGACTGACCGATATTGCAGACGGTACTATCTCTATGATCAAAATTTGATTGCTAAGAGACCGTTCATTTTAGCCCTGAACTGCGGACAACAGCGAAAAACTTTACTCATGTGTATGTCCTCCGACTGGAGACCTCGATACCAACATTGTCTGTTTGAAAGCTAGATGCTCCTGTAATGGAATTCAAAAGCATTATTGATTGGTATGATGACTCCTGATAACATGACAACAATATTTTGGTACTGCCTCCGCACCGGTACAGAGGGAATATATATATTATTACCCGTGCTCTAGAAGATGCATTAGACATTTAGACATCACACAGTGGTGTATCATGGCATAGTATCACGCAACCCCATTTAATGTATGCTTGGCATATTAATGACATGACATAACATTAACTGATGAAAGATAATGCATCAGTACCATATCATTTATTCGCCAGTAGGGGGTATTGCAGCCATCTGCGACACATGCATGGAGGACAGGCGGCAGCAAGGGTGGGGAACAAGACTTTTTTTTCCACCACCGATGGGTGGAAATATTGGGTGAGATACATCTCCCCCTCTCTGGAGGAGGAGTTTTTTTACCTAAAAAAAATATTGGAATAAGAGGAGCTCTTCCGATAATTCAACCTGGAGCCTAAACAGTACCTTGATTTAAAATACAAAAAAACCTAAAAAAAATGAATTTTTTTTGTTGTGCAAGATGCTCATGTGCGCGTACTCTGTGCAAAATTTTGTGAAGTTTGGACATTCGAAGAGCTCGCGACAAAAAATACAAAATCAGGCGTGAACAATGCAATTTTCAAAAGTATTTTTTGAGTATTTTTTGTATTTTAAATGGCGGTACCGTTTATTCCCGGGTTCATCTGAGCCCCGGCACCAAACCGCCGCACTCTCTTGGAGCGGGCTTTTATCCAACTCCCCAATATAAGAAAATTATCAGGGAAAGGGATGCTCTTAATGCATTTTCTTTAATGAGCCCTAGTCCAGCTACCGGAGATATATATCCATATTCTCCTTGTGTCGTAAATTAGGCTGCTTGTAGTGGATTATCATAATTAGTATCATGCATCTTAACTAGACAATTTTGATAAGGTGACCTAGAATTAAATTAAAAAAGATTGAAGTATCATATCATGATACCGTATTATAATAAATATTATACTTTTTTATATTTTGTATGGCAATAAATAAGATCATCTAAGATATACTAATTTATGATACTACCCATTACGACGATAGTATCATACACTAGTACCACATTCATAATATTAACTTATTATATTCCGCACCGCACTTCAGGCCACTTATCTTCATTACGAAGGCAAGCCAAGTGTCACCACTGCCAAAATACGTGGGACCTTGGAGCTGGTATGCCTGCGTGCATGCATGTGCAATGGTCCAGCGTTTAGATGGCTTCCAGTTGATTTCCGCATGGAGACAGACCGTACGTACTAGCTAGTGTGGTTGCTTTGGTCGGACGGTGCATGCATGCTAGCATAGTAGCAGATGAATGATTTGGTATGACCATCGGGAAGATAAAGACTCCGTTGTCTGCATTCGCCATGTGTAGCTTTGTTCATGAGTGTAGGTGCTTCAACATGGGGCCTCACAAGCTCTGAAAATGCTGACAACGCGGAGAAACACTTGACTTGAGCGTGTGTCCTACCGGAGACGTCGAGATTCGCCGTGTCCATTCGGAAGCTGGATGCATAGAGTTTCAAGTTGGAACTCATCACGCGGCTTTGTTACACAATAGAGATCGACCGTACATGTACCGCTAGATATTCGTTTGGAAGCTAGTATATGCTCTCCTGCTGGATGTTGGTTTCGTCGGTCGTTGCTGCCAGCGGTGATGAATCATTGACGCCGCATCCACCGACGAATCGAGGACGTGGTTTCACATTATGGATCTACATCTGGCCGCTGCTTGCGTAGCGAGCGAGATTCACGGATGCTTGGATGAAGTGCAGTTCAATCACCAGCCTGCGCCTAGCTGGAAATCATATACCCCCTCCGCAAATTAATATAAGAGCATTTATATCACTAAAATAGAGATCTAAATACTCTTATATTAGTTTATGGAGGGAGTAGTTTGGATAAAGAGTATTTGCCGGTGTGAAATATATCTTGCTTCAAACAAAAATACTGTTCATCAGTTGAGTAGTTGACTTGAAATTTTTCTTTTGAAACGCGTTGACTCGAGAATTAGTACTGCGTTGTCAGTTTGATTTTGATGGTTTAAACATGAGTTTGTGTGGGTCCTTTTAGGGCATCTCCAACGCCAAATTTCCTTCCGCATCCGCTTGCGGGCAGGAGGGTCAGTCCGCAGGCGGAACACGGATGCGGGAGGCCGCCATCCAACACTGCCCACATACATTGCAACTCGCATTTTAACTAACCGGAGAAAATTCATGCAAAACCAGCTGATATTCATCAAAGTTCTGATAGAAAATAGCAACAAATCATCCATATATAGCATACAACTTAAGTCTAGTACAATAATGTCTCTAATTCAACTAAATTTACCGTTGTCCAACAATATTTTCATCAACGGATCATGTCATCCCACACATACTTCCCTTTCAACATCATGCAATAGTGTGTGTGTGCGTAAATGGCCGTTCCTCTGTCCTATTGTACATCACGGCAACACGTGCGTGCTACATAATTTGTAGACTAATATTGAGTGAATGAATGATGTAAACAAGTTGAGCAAGAAGAAGCAAAACTTGTTAAAGCTAGGATTTGGGAAACTGCACGACACCAATTACGGGTGTGCCTATCTCATATATATACGGGTACATAAAGTGTACAAATACAAGATACAAGGGTATACACAGAAACTACGTGTGTGTCTATATATATACGGGTACATAAATGTGTTTCCGTAACTGGATGCCACTCAATCTTAACACCATCCCTCAATCTTAACTGTGGCCTGATGTACAAAGTAAGTTAAGATTGCGCCTACAACCTTCAAACTGTCGTTGGGGAAGTGGCTTCGTGAAGATGTTTAGCAAGTTGATCTTTAGAGGAGATGAACTTGATATGAAGAAGTTTCTGGCCTCGCCGGAAAGGCACGAGCGCCGGGCACCGCCGCCGCTGCATGATCTGCCCGGCCGCCGGCGGAGAAGGTGAGCAAGGTTTTGAGCGTGAAGCATAAAAAGGTTCCTACGAAAAGGTCGGCGCCTTCGTCCACTCCCTCCGCCCGGGCGAGATGTTCCCCGACGATGCCGTTCGATGGCGCTGCATCCACCGCAGGCGAGGTGTTCGATGAAATGGCCGGAAGGTATGCACCTTTGATCCCTTGTTCTTGCTTCGCTTTTCGCCATTGTGGTACCTCGTGACTGGATGCCACTCAATGTAGCGGTGGTTCGAACAATGCCAGTGCCGAGTTGGTGAGCTTGTTGGACACCAACGCCGTCGACATCGACCAAGCCCCGTTCGCTGATTTCGATTACAATGAAATGGAGGGTGAAGATGAAGTGGAGGAGGTAGATGAAGGGGCGTATGAGCAAGCGCAAGCAAAAAAAGCGTGAGATCGAAGAACTACACAATCTTAGAAGATCAAATCTTGAAAAGAATCAAGATAGCATCCTTTTTTACGGGTCCGTTTTGCAGGATCTGATTCTGCCCTCGCCCGCGCAGGCCCGCAAAGCCGTTTTTCCGCGAACAGTAAACGCTTTTTGCGGGTCGGCGTTCTACGGGGTCCGCTAGAGATGCTCTAAGACTAGCCACAATGCATAGTAACATACACTAGTAACATACACAAATCCCTAGACTATGTTACTACCTTCATAGTGGGTAGTAACATAAGTGTGGTAACATGCAAAGCTTCATTTATTAGGTTATAGACTCATATTGCATTGGGACATGTAATGTTACAGTAACTAGCTAAGTTACTGTAACTACCTCTCTCATCATTAACTCATTGCCACATAAGTAAATTTGCTGAGTTGGACTTGATGTTACTACTGAAGTTACTCCCACTGTGGCTAGTCTAAGGGATCATACATTCATGTAAGGCCAGTAGATTATTCTGCTATGATCTCTTCAGTCCATTCTTTAAGAATTGTTGTTGTACTTCGGTAAGCTGGGGCAATTAGATATGTCGACATACTGTATGGACGAAAGAGCATGCGATCCTCCAATGGAGGATAATTGAAGGCATTCTTCAAGAATCAGACCCTTGAGATTGTTTGTGTTGCTCGAGTTCAGTAGAATGGATTCCACACTGCGGCAGTTGTTCAAATATAGAAGGGTGAGATAGGGGAGATTATCTAATAAGCCTGGATTTAATGACCTGTCAAGCTCACCGCTACAGTCAATATAGAGTCGTTGGAGAGATGGCGGAAAATTTGCTACTCCACACTTCAAGCTCGTGCAACATTTGATGTCCAGATCTCGGAGGCAAACAAACCCTCCAAATTTGTGGACAGGTATTGATTCTATACTTTCACAAAATCGACGCCGTATAGATTGGATGGATGGCAAATATTCTGGACATAACAACTGATCAAGACTTGCCAGCTTACGACATGAGAAAAAAAATAAAGTGGGGGTCGGTTTGATCCTACCCCAACTAGATTCAACCAGGGGCTAGATCGTTTGTAGAGGTAGTGTGAGGGATGGAGAATTGTGGACAGGGCAACCGGAATCGTCGCCCACCGCCCGCGAAGAAGGCCACCGCGACACATGAGTGGAGAACTGCGGGGGGCCCTCCGACGATCCCGGCCCAGCATGGATGGGCCAAGCCTGCGGGAGGGGGGAACCAGACAACAGCGACCAGACTGTCAAGTGATATATCGATTTTCCATATGCCATGTCGGGATTCCAGTGGGCCTCCTGCAGTCTAGCTTTGGTAGTACCACTTATCCAATCTTAGTTTGTCTCAAAAAAAAAAAAAACTTATCCAATCTTAGTCTTTAGCTTGGGTTTTTTGTTTGCTCTTTTCTTTGTTCTCATATGTACAATTTTCACTCTCTAATAGACGGAATAGGGTATCCCCTGCTTTGTATTACTCCCTCCGTTTCTTTTTACTCCGCATATAAGATTTGGTCAAAGTCAAACTACACAAAGTTTGACCAAATTTACATAAAAAATTATGAACATCTATAGTGCTAAAACTATATAGTATGAAAATATGTTTCATGGTGCATCTGAATATATTGATTTCATATTGTGAATGTTTATATTTTTTAATATAAAGTTAGTCAAACTCTATAATGCTTGACTTTGACCAAACCTTATATGCGGACTAAAAAGAAACGGAGGGAGTACAAAGAAACCATCACCGATACAACCAACAGATACATGCTAGGTAAGTTGAGGTTCAGTTCGATCAGATGAGTGCAAGACAAGTCAAAACTGATACTCTCGTCCTGACTGTTCCTCTGCTGCATTAAGTTTGCAATGCAACCACAGTGCATTAATGATGTTACTGAGGTCTGCTTCATTATAACCCCCTGGAAATTGTGTCTTTTCATACTAATTACTGCACATCATACTAATTAGCTGTTTAGGATTACTTGTGTCGTCCTGTCCAATCCAAAACCCAACCAGGGCATGACCTAGTTCTAGATGGCTTGATGTACAATATGCATGTAAGTTATCTGATAACCAACAAAATTCCATAGTGATTGCACCTTTGGCCTTCGAACAAGGGAAAACTTTGTTTTTGCCACTCTAGTTTTTGCCCACTTCACATATGCCACCCTAGAATTTGATATCTCACTTTTGCCACTCTTAGCTTTCAACAATGTATCACAAATGCCATTCTGTTACACATGTGTGAGTTGACCATTTATTCTAGCGAGTTGACCAGAGAAAGACCTGTCAGTATATGCAAAAATGACTTACTTGCCCTTACTGACTTGTGGGGCCACTTTGCAAGTGGCCCATACCCAAAACTGTACACACACCAATTAAAAAAACTTTACACACACTACTAGGGAAAAGCCTAGCAGCAGCGCGGGTTTTGGGCCTATCAAGAGCGCAGGCGGCGCGCATCGATAAGCGCCATAGACTAATGCTTAGCAATAGCGTGTCTTGACCCACACTACTGCTAAATTGACTTAGTAGCAGCGCTTCTTCAGAACATCGCTACTGGTAATTAGTAGTAGCGCTTCTCCTCACCCGCGCTACTACTATTATTTAGTATTTTATTTCTTTTCTTTGTCATGTTGTATTCATACACCTTTACACAAGTTTTCATATAACATGAATTTAGAGATTGTTTTTACATCATAATGAGTTATTACATCATGGGGTGAAAGAACCGCGGATTAGTTTCAAGTGGATGGGCATATAACACCTTAGCATCATAATACATCATTGTCATATAACACCTCCTCAAGATCATCGTTTTCATCATTGACATCACATAACACCTCCTCAAGATCATCATTATCAACTCTAACACATTACCACATAATAAACATATTGTACCTCATAGGACCTATTACATTCGATTAAGACCTACTACATTTTCTAAGGTAAAATAGCAAAAAACAAGATAGCCCCTGACTCTCCATTATGGAGAATGGAGATTAGCCTGTCTCCAATTCTTGCCTTTCACTGAATGTTACTTCCAAGAACCTCCTTGCGAATGTCCATATATTTCTTCCATTCTTTGATGATCATGTGTTCACGGATTTTAGAAATCCGATATGCACAGGTGAGCTCCGTAGATTTACCTGGCAGTATGTTCAGAACTGAGAGGCGATCATGCAGAGACATCAAATGAGGCACACAATCCATCGGGAGTTTCTATTGAAAAACATAATAATAACTTCGTAGTTAGCAATGATGTACTAGTTTTAGAAGTATGCAAAAGATGCACGGATGTCGTAATAGTAAAAAATCTTACCAGGGTATCTCTAGAGAAGTTATTGTGGTTCAACACATGCACTAGTGGCACGTATTCACCATAATTTGGAGGAGTTCGATAATAGTCATTGTAATTCTCAAGAAGAATACAAAATGCGATCAGATGATTTTTCTCCTTATACGTTAATTCGGTGCCATCGGTGTAGTGGATTTTATCTACCACCTTCCGCACAGTCTTTGAAGAATCAAAATAAGCTGTCAATGGAAATAAGCTATCAACTATTTTGAAATAAACCATATATATTAGTTAATAACTATGTTTGAGAAACTCACATAGCGGTACAATCGGAAGCGTATCAACAAGGACCCAAATGTCCATATTGTCTTCCTCGCAGTCAGGATCACCAAGATCCATGGTGACAATCATACCCTCATAAAAACTATACATTTTGCAAAGTGCTTCCCAATTTTGGCAACCAAAATGGGTTACGCTCTGAGCATTTCACAGATTTACTTCAAAGTCCATATCATGATGGGTCGTTAGGTGTATTTTCTTTGTTTCGAAATTTTCATGGTCTTCAAAACCCGTCCTCTCCAAGACATAGCGTCTTGCATGGCATGGGATAAGCTTGTCGAGTTGTAAAATATGAAAATTAGACGTTGAAATAGTTGAAGTCATGCTTAATTACGAAAAAAGCACTTGTCGTTGTTGCGTACCGTTTCACAATTGAAGGTCTCCTCGAGCTTAATGCTGAAGCGCCGATCTTCGTCCAGCCGAACGAACCTGTTGCACATACCTCGATCGTCGTGGCACCAGCTACACTCCCCCGGGAGACCGTCGTAGTCCGAGTACGACATTTCCTACAATCATAATTCAAAGATTAAACTTGTACATATTCTAGCACAAGTCATGCCAGAATTCACGACAAAATCCGGCACGACCTTTGCTAAAAAACGACGTCGGCGCCTGAAATTTGCGGAACGAAATTAATCAACACTCCGCAAAACATAGGCCACTCGGAGATGTAAACTGAAGATGAACGGCCACTTGGGCAACCACATATCCTATTTGAGCAACAACACAAGATATACAAGGATATTTGGCTGGTCTCACCTCGATGTCGGAGGGGTCGGTGGATCGACGACGGCGGGGATGTCGGAGGGGTCGGTGACGGGACGACGGAGGTCACTGAAACCATATAAGTTATCACTAATACATCCCGAATAATTGCTTAAACTAAAAATAACAACAAATATGACATGTTCAACTAGTTTTATTAATTCAACTAGTTCTTACTAAATATAAACTTACTATAAATAGAAAAAAACTAGTTCTTTCTAAAAATAAAGTAGTTCAACTAGTTATATTAATTATCTTACTAAAAATAGATTAGTTCTATTAATTCAACTAGTTCAACTAGTTCATTAATTTACTTACTAAACTAGTTCAACTACAACTAAAGTAGTTCAACTACCACTACTACTAAAAATCCAAGACTAACTAAGCAACATATAGTACTAGCTAACCCTAAATTAACATCTACTACTACTAAATCTAGTACTAACTAGTGGCAGGGGTGGGGCGGCGGAGAGGTAGCTAGGGCGGCGAGGTCGAGGCGGTGGGAGGAGGCTGCCGGTGGAGGAGGAGGAGGCGGGAGGAGGAGGGCGGCAGCAGAGGAGGAGGATGTGCGAGGAGGATGGTCGTGCGCGTGGGGATAAAGGAGGGACGGAAGGAGGGGAGTACCTCAGCGGCGGACGGACGAAGGCGGCGGCGGCTGCGACGCACGACGATGGTTACGCGGGCGAGAGTGAGAGTGTGAGTGAGAGGGCTGGTCGTGCGCGTGGGGATAAAGTAGGGATAGTTGTAGCGCGTTTGCCAAAACGCGCTACAGCTAACCTGAATAGCAGTAGCGTTGTTTAATAAAGTGCGCTCTGCTATAACTAGCGCTGGGGGAGGTCATGGCAACTATAGCAGAGGCCAGATGCGGTGGACGCGCATCGCTATTTTCTGTCGCCAGCGCATTTTGGTGACACGCGCTGCTGCTAAATAGCAGTAGCGTGGTATTTTGAAGAGCACTGCTGGTAAGATTCTGTGTATAGGCTTTTCCCTAGTAGTGACACACACACGAACTACTCCAACCAGACCACACACCCGTCCCCATCATCCCACGAGAATGACCTAACCACACCCATGGCGCCGTGTCCGGAACCCCTGATCCGCCGCCGCCGCGTACGGATCCCGGTGTCCGCCGCCGCATCCACGTGCCGTCTGGCCTCCCCTCCGCGGCGCCCTGCTCTGGCCTCACTGATGCATCCCGCATCTGCGGTCTCCCCACTGCGGCGCCCTGCTCTGGCCTCGCCGGCGCTCCGCGCATCTCCAGCTGCCCCTCCACAGCGCCCTTCTTCAGCCTCCGTTCCCGACGTGATCCACACCAATGACCTCCCTCCCTCCTCCTTCAGCAGCTCCCATGATGTGAATCAACCACACGAGATGGAGGGAGTTGCGCCATCGGCCATGGCGGCAGGGGCGGCCCAGAAGACCTCCAATCTGCTGGTAACTCTCCTTGATGCACAAGTTCTGAAATCCTCAAATACGTGGTGAAGCATTGATGTGTAGCATTTGATCTGCTAGAAATAAATTTCTTTTTATGCTCCTGTTGGTTGTTGGAGTTTGATCTGTTCATGGGTGTCTCAAATCCTGATAGTTAAACAACTGGTTTACTAATTCCCATTAGATGCAGACAGATGGTTCTTTTGATTTTTTATGGAAGTTGCTGGTAGGGGATATTACAAGCAGATGCTACTCTAGTCATTACATATCTATAATACCTAAATAGTTCATCCCCACTATCTTATTTCTCTTAACATGCAAGCTATCCACATCATCATTCATGCCACATCAGCAACATACGTCCCAGTACTGAAATTTTCTGGCACATGGTGAAGCCACGTCATTTTTTGTTGTCATTATTTTCTGTAGAGTGCCTTATGTGCTGTCCTCATCAGCGCGACAGTTACTGCCGCTGTAGCTTCGTACTACTTCGCCATGACCCACGAGTTGCGTGCATATTTGACCTTTCCTCTCCCACGGTCATGCATGTACACAAACCGGCGAAGCAGAACACCAGTCGGGCAGAGGGCCACCACTAGGTGCATATTTGTCCCTTCCTCTCCTCTCACCACTAGGTGCATTCACATAATAATTAAGGAAAAGGCGAGGCAGGCGACCATCGGGCTGCCGAGGTAAATGACCGGCTACCTATTTATTCTCCTATGCCATGACTCTGTGCCTTGGATGACCATCTGGCAGCTTTCATGGCCGCTCGTGAGATCTGTTCAGCAGGTATGTAGATCACCACCAAGAGGATCCTGTGGTTCACCATGCTCCGCAATACCTCCATGTCATCTTTCCTGGAACGCGATCAGCAGAATCACAATCTTCCTGGAAAATAGCATCCACCGGAGGACCACAACCGTGACGGACGCGAGATGTAGGGTGAGGTCTACCACCATGCTGCCAGCATCGACTAGCACAAGCTGGAACACTGGCTATACATTGCGACGTTTGTGACCACTCAGGTGCCGTCAACGGGATTTATCTTCCACCTCAGTCCTGCATATTTTTAATCTTATTTGCATTCCAGACTCACATTATCATTTTGGTCAATTTAGACATATGTTTGCCATCATATGCATCCTGTTTTTTAATCGTCTTTGATTTTGCATCAATAGTTCATTATGTGGCTGCAGTTTACGGGCAAGAGATTCCAATCTGTAGGCATGACGCTCAACGTTTGGGGCATTATATTTGTAACTCTGTTGTATCTTTCCAGACGTTACAAGAAACTGAAGAAATACATACCAGTGCCTGAAGATGAACGATAAACAGCGCAACCTTGAGTAACATACAGCATGTTGAGCGCCAGATGGACAAAATAGGCTCAGGTGAACAGCGTGAAACATCATCAGTTAGAAATAATTCAGGTGTCCCAAAATTCATTCGCAAAACTCGACGGTATTTCTACACAGGAAAACTATATCTGCAGCAGCTACATGTGACAACATCTCGGGCTACAAATAGCTTGACAATTTAAATCCCCAATCATTATCATGTTTGCATGTGCAGTTGTTTTAATCCAAGGCCTTTGATGAATTGGAAGCAGACAACGGTTAAAAATAAATCCAGTTAATCTTTATGATTCAACTCAGTATATCTCTTAATCATTGCTGCAATCAGTGATAACAAGTCCATTCGTTCATGTAGTAGTCTCATGTTTTGCAATTTCGGAACAGAAGGAGTTCAATAAGTTTTTCTTATGGATATTAGTTATCTACTAGCACCAAATCCCTTCATTTTACTTAAATTTCGCCATCCTGTTTTTTTTATTGCATGTGTTTGTAGTAGAATCAACTTCACATCACCGCAAGAGAAGCTAATTTGCTTCTGGGTATGCATCTATCTTCGTACAATATAACAAGTTTACTTAAATTGATTTCAATATTATATACATGTATATTCAAAGAATGTCAAAATATCCTCATTACCTCATGTCGTGTTGTACGTGTGTTTGCGTGCCAAAGAATTTATGGTCCTCAATGTTAATTTTTGTCCATAACCATACATCTAATTATTGTTGGAATATTGTAATGAAGCTTTGCAGATTGCATATCTTACTATAGTTGTTTCACTGGTTTGTAAAACTTCCTGTGATTTCATGAAGTATGACAGTAACTTCTTATATATTTTGCAGCAGTGGTTTAGGTGAGCTCAAAAACATCCCACCTCGGTGATAAAATAAATTTTCTTTCATACATCTTTATTTATCGTTTAGAATATACATGATGAATTTTTAAAGTTTTACACGATAACTTCCCGCAGCAACGCGCGGGGCATTTATCTAGTTTTATTGTAAAAGGTCATGGCATTGGTACAGATATGCCATGAACGCTGATTGCATAATGTAGCACTAGAACAGTAGTAATGTACAAAAAAAAAGATAATGGAACAGTGCAGAAAAAAAGATTGTTTCGATCAGTTTTTATAAGCATAGTTTTTCCATGTTATACACCTTGATTGCATAGATTGTCTAATTCCACATTTTTTTTGTTTTTTAAATGTGGGTATCCGTACCAGTAGCCATAGAAGAGGGTTTCACGATGTACATGGGATTGGGTCTTGGCCCTTGGGGATTCACGATACGATACACAGGACAGCCGGGATAGAGGGCGCGAAACGTGCCAGGAGGATGCCTACTTACAAATCTGTCTAAGCCACCCCCTCCCCTCTTGAAATTGCCCTGATAGAAAACATAGAAGCCAATGCCATTGATGCTGAAACTATGGGCTACTAGGTAAATATTCTTGTTTTGCTTCAAAGAATCCATAATGGTATAATTCTGCCTATTGTTGATCTGCATTTCAACACTTATTTTCATTCATTCTCAGTTCTAAAAATGGTGCTACAAACTAGAGAAAAGGAGGTGATAAAAAGGCAAAGTCTAGCCCACCTTCTGAAGCATCTCAGAAGACTTCTGCTACACATGATAGCCCAGCAAGGAACACAAGAAGCAAAAAATGTCCTCCGTCGAAGAGCAGAAGAAGCAAAAAGAAGCCGTGAACCGTGTCGCTTAACTGATGCAAGTACATGTTATTTTGTGGAGTACTATGCATACGTGAACCTGGCTGTGTAGTTGATGCATCTACATGCTTTTTTGTGGAGCAATATGCATATGTGAACCCTGTTGTGTAGCTGATTTACTACATGTTATTTTGTGGAGCACCATGCATATGTGAACCTTCCTCTGTAGCTAGACCTTGTTGTACTACATTCAGCTTGTGTGGAGCTTGCCTTTTGGGTGGTCCATATGCATGTGAGCCTTGCTGTTTAGATTAGATGATGGATTTGTACTCTTATGAAGTAATTTGTTGATATTTTGAATTTCCTAAACTCTTTACTATTCTGCTTGTCATGATCGTATTATTATGCTTACTTCAGGTCTAAATATTGTGTAATTATGTGGCATATTAGATTTTCAAATAGGTCAAGCCAAAATTTGCAACCCATCAGCTAATAATATAGTGAATTTGAACGCTAACAGGGATGGCAAAAGCAATATCTGGCAAAAACAGGAGTGGCAAAAGCAAAACAAATAACTAAGGGCAATATGGTCTTTTCCTTCCTCCGTTTGGTCAAAACGTCCATTGACCTAAAAGAATGGCATTTGTGATATATTTTCAAAAGCTAAGAGTGGCAAAAGTGAGATGTCAAATTCTAGAGTGGCATATGTGAAGTTGGCAAAAGCTAGAGTGGCAAAAACAAAGTTTACCCTTCGAACAAGCATGCCAACAGACACTTGGTTTGTGCTGCTAAATCACATAATTCTGCTGTGTCCTAGGCCTGGCTGTCTCCCCACTAAAGCTAGGGCTTCTGTAACCACATGCGCTCATCCAAACGGAAAAAAGCTAGAGGGTCCCTTGTAACCACACGCTCCTCACTAAAGCCGCAGCGGTTCACACACCCACCACACAGACCCACCATCTCTCCCTAGCTCGATACCCTCGTTAACCCATTTCCGAATATTGGGATGACACATCTAGCTCCTCCGTAACACTGCAAGCACTAGTCTTCTTTCGCTATCGCTGTATCATAGTGCAAATACCTTTATTTTACTGCTCAATCAGATTTCTGCTGCCTCACAATCCCGCCACCTAACTATGTATCAACGACGTGCACATATACATAGGTGGTATCCATGGAGAAATTTAATCATGTAGTGAAGTGGCAACCACAACCTCTAGAGTATAGCTGCCTAGGCAGGCCAAGAAAGGTGCAAGCTAGCATCAAGGACTATGTAAATTTATAATGGCCATGTAGTGATGTGAACGATCAAAGCTGGCCGCGGGTGCATGAAAGATGCAGTACAGTTTGCAGCCATTGGAAATCTCGTCCTTCACTCGCCTACCTTCTGCACGTACCTATACAGCATGATTCGCCTTCCTTCATTTTCACATACTACTTATTGCTTGATTCGCCTTCCTTCATTTTCACTCACCGCCCTTCTGCACGTACCTATTGCTTGATTCGCCTTCATTCATTTTCACTCACCGCCCTTCTGCACGTACCTATTGCTTGATTCGCCTTCATTCATTTTCACATATTTGCCAAAGCTAGCCCTAGTTAACCACATGTATGCAAAGATAGACAATCTTGGACAAGGAAAACGCCTCGCGTTGTCTCTCCTGGATGACTCGGGGCGGCCACTAGGTTTCCCCCCTCGTCGCTGTCAGCGGCGGGCGCCGGCCAGCCCGTGGCTGCAACGAAGCCTCCCTCTCCTCCCATCCACACTGCAAGCCATCTTCTCCCGGTGCCTCATCGCGCACCGCCGCTGCTCTATTCTAGGGGGCTTGAGTGGCCACGTCCGGTCATGCAACTTTCTTCCCTTGCCCTCATGCCTGTCTGTCAGCGATGGGATGGAGATCTCGGCCTGGTGCTTAGACTTGAGGCTCCATCGTCCGCACAGGCAGTCGGACCGCGGATCTGAAAGGGGGTCATCCATGGCCTTGATCGTGTTATTGGGCTGCGCGGATCTGAGCGGCGTCAGTTCAGGCCTCAGATGGTCATGGTCATCTGGTGCTTGGCGCATACAAGTAAATAACAACTATCAAAACCATTTGCTAATTCCCGTGCCGTGGTGGAGCTGCCTAAACTTCTTTCGATTCTACTACTGATGGATCCAGCCTAATTAAGTCTTTTATTTGTACAGTTACAAACCAGCCCAGGGTGTGCATTTCTGCATGCAGGTTCTCTAATGATTGTATGTAGAACGACAGTAATAGGAATACCACCACTGTACTATCAACCTACCAAGAGGTGATGAAGAAGCTGAATCAATGAATTGACAGCCTCCCAAGGTCCATGAAAGCCTCCCAAGGTGGAAAGATGCATGATGTCCATGTATCTTGTCTTCCCCGGAACCACATGTAACACGACGCCACGAATTTTTATCATCTCTAGATCTCACCATCATTTGAATTTGTATACCTATGGTAAAAATTAGTAATACTATGACTGCGGATCGTTTGGCTTGTCATTCTCTATGATTTCTTATAGTTTCTACTATTGATATACAGTTACAAGTCAATGTGGGCGCTATTGAATTATGTAGTACTGCAGCTGGTGCACCATGTGTGGATCCGCCGCTAGACATCAAATTGTGTTGCAAGTGCAAACCGGGCCACATGTGGGCACTGCCCTGTTTTTGCTCTGTTCCAGTTTCAGAACCTGAAATCTTGCTGCCATGTTTGTGTCTTTCCAATAAATAGTACTCCCGGAGGGAGAACCAGGGAGCATCAATTGCCACAACCTAGCTATATTCCTTTCCATGGCATGCAGCAACAATCTTAGCTATATTCAATGAAGTGATGTAATTATTAGTAGATCAAGCTTGAGAATAAACCTTCCAGAGACCGAACTAGATACAAGACGACCTGTCCTGCGCCTCCACCCCGCTCGCCCTCCCCGCCCCCGCCCCCCTGCGCGCCCGTCACGGACGGGCTGCGGCTGGTCCGGTGGATCCAGCGATGGACCCCTCCTAGCCTCCTCGCCTCCGCCACCGCAGGTCCCTGCCGGGAAGAACCTCCACTCGGGTGCCCCCACCCTCTGTCCACCTCCGACGCCGCCGGTTCCTGCCGGTAAGGACCTCCACTCGGCAGTGCCCCCACCCCCCTGTTGTGGTACAGCGGCCCCCGCTACTCCACTACCCCACCTCGTCTCCACCCTCATCACCGGCGGCCTGCTCCACTCATCCTTCCTCGGTTCACCATCCGCCTCACATGTCTGTCTCGGTCCTGTCCTCTGTCGCCCCTCGACTCCACTTGAATGGCGGCCCACCATTGACGGATGTGGTGCGGGAGAAATCCCCACTAACCTTCTCAGCTGACCACGGCGGCGCTACTCCAGCGTCGCTTACCCTCTTGGGGGCATGGCTCATGTGCCACTCCTGTCTCTCGGTCCGGATTCCCAGCTCCCGGCTCTGCGCTCTGGGAATTTAACCAGTTATGCTCCAGGCGAAAGCACTGTGACGGCGTCATCCTCGGATGCCGTCCACCTTCTTGAAGGCGTCACTAGGGAGCTCCTTGCCGCCATTCATCCTCCGTTGCCCTTGGGGGTTGGTCATCCTCTGCTCTGCTAGCTCAAGACCCTCTCATGTCTGTCGTCTGTTTTGGTGAGCTTCGTGCTCTTCGTGCTATCTCGGTTCATCTTTGCTCAACAACGACGCAACGATGCCTCCCCACCTTGCTAATCATGTCGGCTTGCTGTGGCGGAGCTTCCAGTTAAGGTTCGTGATGGGTCACTCGTTGATTGGTGCTGCTCCTCTGTTGTGCCAAGGGGTTGGTACGCACGCCGGTGTGGTGCGTTAGGATAGTTGTTTAGTGTTGGTATTGTGATTCCTCGATGACACACCACTTCCACTCGAGTTTTATGGTGGTGGTCTCTTGGCTTGCTGGCTAGGTAGTGCCTTCTTCGGGGCGTCTCCATATGTTCTCACCCTATGTAATCCTTCCCTCCTGTGCGGTTTTTTGGCCCGGTTTCCCTGATAAATGGGGTCAGCATGTTAAGGTTTTCTATCCGGTTTCCCTTATAAACTGGATCAAACACTTGGCATTTTGGCCACTTTGAGCAATATATTCAGGTGGGGACTCCCCCCCCCGTGACCGTTCAAAAAAAATAACTTAAAACCTAAAATTGTACTAGTACAAGTTCCTACATTTTAGACATACTACAAAAAGAAAAGGTTGGGAAATGTAACCCACAAAGATAAGTTCAGGCCTCGATTAGCAATCCGAAGTCTCTAGGGAAAATCTCCAGAAAAGGTTTCCACCACACTGCCCTGTTCCAGAAAAGAGTGGTATTTTTCAGGGAGTAACCCCTTATATTCCTGGCCTTTTCCCACCAGAAGCAAGTGCAGTCAACTAGCTAGCTGTGGAAGCTTCTCTAATCAATTTTAGACAGACAAGCCCCAGCCCTTTCCGAAGTAACCTTCTAACTACAGTATTTAGCATACGGGAGTTGGCAGCACATCCATTCTTGTCCATAGAAAAGATCATCAAACTGGCCCGTATGCCACTGCAGTACAGGAGCACCGGCGCCTGGTAAGTCCGCAAGGAGGATCTCGCATGGCTGCACTAAGCCTGCTTATCATGCTGATCATGCTTATCACGGACGCACGAGGGACGGCAAGATCTGCAGGTACACACATTCATAAAAAGAAAAGACGCGCAGCGCTACATACATTGATGCTTGCAATTACAGTTTCATGTCCTGATCCAATATGTCCTGATCTGGTTTTCATTTTCGTTTCGTGATAGTTTTTGAACTTGTGTTCTTTAGTTTACTTGCCAAAAAAATGATTGTGCCTTATCTTTTCTTGAATATCCGGGAACATATAAAAGGGCCAAGCATAAGAATGGGGTGACTGAATAATTCATTTTCGATAAAGAGTGCTCTTTATTGACTCGTAGTGTAGCATCAAGCGATACAATCATAATGAGTACACACCCGGCCTCTGCATAACAAAGATGCACACAGCCAATGCAACACACACACACACACAAACAATCACGCCGGCAAAAAGCAAAGTCTTACAAGACCGAAGCTATGCCTAAACGGATGGAGAAAAAGAAAACCATGAAGCAAAAAACACAACGATCGACGAAACACATCAGTTACCATCGGGCGCCAACCAATTCTTGACAACACAAGAACTACGAGAAAGTTTCTTCAAAAGCGATGCCTCCAGAAAGGGAGCGACGCGCAAACGCCGCCGTCACCGATCCAACCACCAAAGGTCAGAACATGGGTTTTCAAATCCGAGCAAAACTCCGAGCAATGCCTTCACCAGGGTAACGACGCAAAAAACGACGCCATTGCTAGGTATAACAAATCAAGGTCAGACCTAGGGTTCTCGTCCCGGAACTCGAGACTGGGTACACGAGAAGTACCATCCAATAATCGAAGTCATCTTATGTTGTCTCCTCCACTTGCCTCGATCCCAATAGCTGCATATGCACACGGTTCTGATGGTGAGCGATGGTCATGCCGGCACGAGCAAGCTTACGTGACACGTCGAGCCGCTCGCTACCACCCGACGAAGTCTAATGGGGATGAAGAACAGTGGCACTACCAAAATCCAAAATTTGGGACACTTCGGATGCCATGCACCATCCTCACAAAGTGGCAGCCCGTAGCTGATCTGCATGAGACCACAGCATCAGACATTGCCACTAACTCCGTCGTCCTTGCCTTGCGCCCGAGCCCAAGTAAGCACCGCCTCCCAGCTGGCGACACCGGCGACGGCCGCGACAACTGCGCTAGGCCACCGCCTCAACCAGCTGGGCTGCCCCTGATGGTGGACGCCAGAGTAGCTGGCCGTTCCAGTGTGGACGAATCTCCACTCCATGCTAGGGAAGAGGGAGCTGCTCACGAGCTCTTGCCGAAGATTGACGGCGCCGGGGAGTGGCTGCAACCAGTGGAGATGGCACCACTTAATGGTGTCCATGAGCAGGAGCAGCAGGCACTATGGTGCTGTTCTGACCACCGCCAGCCTTCCCGTTGGATCCAGCCGCGTGCAGACCGCCGGCGCCGCTGCAGCAAGTCGCCTTCACAAGACTGAATAATTCATAGTATCAAAAGTACAACACTAGTACATTGCTACATAGTACGCACTGATTACATTTTGATTGGGTTTCTTCTTACAATATATAGTGTTCCGCAGTCAAAATTTGAAACACAAGTTAGTTGCTTCCATCCACAACATATATAGACAGAGCCCGTATGCCACTGCAGTACAGGAGCACCGGCGCCTGGTAAGTCCGCAAGGAGGATCTCGCATGGCTGCACCAAGCCTGCTTATCATGCTGATCATGCTTATCACGGACGCACGAGGGACGGCAAGATCTGCAGGTACACACATTCATAAAAAGAAAAGACGCGCAGCTACATACATTGATGCTTGCAATTACAGTTTCATGTCCTGATCCAATATGTCCTGATCTGGTTTTCATTTTCGTTTCGTGATAGTTTTCGAACTTGTGTTCTTTAGTTTACTTGCCAAAAAAATAATTGTGCCTTATCTTTTCTTGAATAGCCGGGAACATACAAAAGGGCCAAGCAAGACTGGGAATTGCTCATAAGAATGGGGTGACTGAATAATTCATCGTTTCAAAAGTACAACACTAGTACATTGGTACATAGTACGCACTGATTACATTTTGATTGGGTTTCTTCTTACAGTATATAGTGTTCCAGAGTCAGAATTTGTAACACAAGTTAGTTGCTTCCAACCACAACATATATAGACAGAGCCCCAGAACAAACCTGAACTTAATCTGATTGCACTTATCAAAGAAACAACAGATTGCTAGACCATACTGACAGCAGGATCTCACCACCATTTGTTTGGTCCAGTATACATCACTCCCAATTCCTATGACATACAGTTACAATTTAGCAGCCGGGAGCTTGAATGAACTACACTCTCTGACAGTCATTTGTGTTGTTGCAGTACAAATTAAAAGCTGAAATACTAGTATACTATTGACTGATCTATCAAAAAAAGAACATACTTTTTCGGAGAACCAACACAAAACACCCGTGAAAAAGAAAAAGAAAAACGCCACTATGGAGAAGCTGCAACCTGAGCTGCTTTCAGAGAACAGAGCAGAGCCGAGCAGAGTAGCATAAACTCCATTAGTTGCTTGCACTACACAAACGACAGACTTGCCAAGATCACCATATTTCTGAGTCCGACAAGAAGTTTACTTCTCAAGAAATTAGTGTGGTGTCTGAATCTCTGCAGGTAAGTGTATATGGCATTATGGCTGATGCTTTCCCCGTATCCCTGCATGGATTTGATTAGCATCTAAACATGAGATTCCAATGGTCAGGGCATTATTAGTAAGAAGTTGTAACAGCAGACGTACTTATATATCCTTGCATCATATGGTCCTTCCTCGTTCGGCTGGAGTTTCAGCCTACTCCTCTTCTTCGACCAATCGATCCTGGCAAGCAAAACAAAAACAGTGGGAGATATATTCAGCTATCCTATATCATACTGATGAAAATAGATATCCATGGAACAGACAACAATAAAATATTACTAGCTAGATTGAAAGAGAGAGAGAGAGAGACCGAAGTATTACCTGATGAATATTTGTCTGTATGTTGCAGGATTCAGCTGTGTAGAACACGTGCCATTTCTTCTCATCTGCTCCATCCTCTGCATAAGCCTCGACGTGCTTGATATGACTGAACTTGTCCCAGTCGGAGCTAGATTCACCCTCAGCCATGGAAGTGAGTACTTCTAGGTTGCAGGTCAGCAGCAAATGACTTGGCTTTACAGTCTGTAGGTAGACTGGAAGTTGATTTTCCCAGCTGAAAAATCTCAGCTCGAGTCTCCGTAGTGCAGCCATCTCCTGCAGCCTCTCGAGCTTTCGGCAGTACTTGATTGTAAGCTTTTGTAGTTTCGGAAGATTGGAGATGTTGACCAATTCAGGTATGTCATACAGGTCGAGCTCAACTACAGAAACAAAGTTCTCTTTTTTTTGGAAAAGGGGTTTTACCCCGGCCTCTGCATCAGATTGATGCATACGGCCTCTCTTATTAATAAATAAAGTGGTCCAGAACAAAAGTCTTACAAACAAATGAGAAAAGGTAGTGCAGAGCTCACACAGAGCAGCGAAAATACACAAACGGGATAAGCCACAAACCGGCTGGCATAATATGAGGTAGGTAAACTAGATGCCTATCCTATTACATGATCGCCATCCAAACCGGTTGAAGATATCCCGCGCAACCGTCTCCCACCGGACAGATCCAGTAACCAAACGCTCCCTGGCCTCCGTCGGAGTGAGTAAGGACCAAGTACGGATCAGCGCCGTGGCCCGGAACAACACCTGCAAAAAATGAGTATTTGATATTCTGTTAAAAACCAAGTCATTCCTACAGTTCCAAATTGCCCATAATAACGCACATACTCCTACACGAATTTGTCTGGCTGTTTCGGGCTCCGTCCCGAGCAACCACGCCCCAAAAAGCGTGTTTACCGATCTTGGTGGAGTAATATTAAAGGCAATTTGCACGGTGCGCCACAACCCTTGTGCCAACGGGCAATCAAAAAATAAATGTTTGATAGACTCATCCCGATCACAGAAGCTACACCTAGTAGGTCCTGTCCAGTTGCGCTTAACTAGATTGTCCTTTGTAAGAATTACCTGTTTATGCACAAACCACATAAACACTTTAATTTTCAAAGGAACCTTAACGTTCCAGACTACCTTGGACGTAGGTATCACAGATGAATTAATAATGTCAAGATACATCGACTTGACAGTGAACGCCCCATTTCTAGTTAGCTTCCAAAACAACTGGTCGGGCTGAGTATTTAGCTGTACCTCCATTAGCCTACGGACCAAGTGAAGCCATGCTTCCCATCTCGGTCCAGCAAGCACTCTTCGAAACTGGATGTTAAGAGGAATCGTCTGCAAAACTGTGGCCACAAGGGCATCCCTACGCTGGACAATACGATACAGCGTTGGATATTGAGAAGCTGAGGCGTGTCACCCAGCCACGATCCTCCCGAATCGCGTATCAGCTCCATTCCCAACAATACATTTCGTTCTGTTAAAGAAAGCTGATTTAGCCCTCATTAGTCCTTTCCAGAACGGCGAGTCTGTAGGTCTCATAGTGACCTGGGATAAAGTCTTTGAGTAGAGATATTTACTCCGTAAGATCTGCGCCCAAGTTGCCTCTGTCTCAGAAGACAGCTTAAACAGCCACTTACACAGGAGACACTTATTTTTGACTTCAAGATTTTCAATGCCAAGTCCTCCTTGTTCCTTCGGTCTGCAAATAATATCCCATTTGGCCAATCTATACTTCCTCTTGGATTCATCACTCTGCCAGAAGAAGCGAGAGCGATAAAAATCTAGTCTCTTCCTCACCCCAATTGGTACTTCGAAGAAAGATAGCAGAAACATAGGTAAACTCGTGAGCACCGAGTTAATGAGAATCAACCGGCCTCCATAAGACATGAGTTTTCCTTTCCAACAACTTAGTTTCTTCTCAAATCTATCCTCGATGCTCTTCCACTCAGCATTCGTTAACTTGCGATAGTGTATTGGAATACCAAGATAAGAGAAAGGAAGAGACCCACTCTCACATCCGAACAATTGTGTATAGGCTTCCTTTTCGTCATTGGCTCTACCGAAACAGAATAACTCACTCTTATGGAAGTTAATCTTCAGCCCTGACAATTGTTCAAAAAGGCACAATACTAGTTTCATGTTCCTTGCCTTGGCCAAATCATGTTCCATAAAAATGATTGTATCGTCAACGTATTGCAGGATAGATAAACCACCATCAACCAGATGAGGCACCACTCCCTCCACCTGACCAGCCTCTTTGGCCCTCCCAATCAGGATCGCTAACATATCAACCACAATATTGAACAAAATGGGTGACATAGGATCGCCCTGTCGCAGGCCCTTGTGCGTTCGGAAATAGTGGCCTATGTCATCATTGACCTTAATGCCAACGCTACCCTTTTGCGTGAACAACTCCACCTGATGTCTCCAGCGCTCATCAAAACCCTTCATTCTTAAAGCTTGCTGGAGGAACGGCCATTTGACCTTATCATAAGCCTTCTCGAAATCCACTTTGAAAATAACCCCATCTAGTTTTTTCGTGTGCATTTCATGAAGCGTTTCATGTAGGACCACAACCCCCTCTAGGATGTTCCTATCCGCATGAAAGCCGTTTGTGAAGGTTGAACCACAGCGTGTGCTATCTGAGTCAGTCTTATAGTACCAACCTTGGTAAATATTTTGAAACTGACATTCAGTAGGCAGATCGGCCGAAATTGTTCAATTTTGACGGCATCAGTTTTCTTAGGCAATAACGTTATCGTACCAAAATTCAGTTGGAACAGCTGCAAGTGTCCCGAGAACAAATCATGGAACATTGGCATCAGGTCCCCTTTGATAATATGCCAACACTTCTTGTAAAACTCAGCCGGGAAACCATCCGGCCCCGGCGCCTTATTACATTTCATGTTGGCAATCGCCTCGGAAACTTCCTTTTCCGTGAAAGGGCTGTTAACACATCGTTCTCCATCAAGAAAGTTGAGGGATATCGCTGACCCTAGACTCATCCAGGACACATTACTCTCCTCCGTGGTCCAAACAACCTTTTGTAATATTCAGTAATGTATGTTTTCAGGTTGTCTTGGCCAACTATTGTACCCTCCTCTTGCTCCAGCTGGAAAATCCTCTTCTTCCTATGCTTGCCATTAGCGATCATGTGGAAGAACCGAGTGTTCGATCCCCTCGACAACTTTTCTCACCTTTGCCCGTAATGCCCACTTTAATTCTTCCTCCCGAGCAGTTCCTTCAGCCTCATCTCAGCCTCATGCTTAATATGAAGCTCATGGGTACCGGACATGTAGTTTCAGCTTTGACATCTAAGGTTGTTATAAGTGAAAGGAGCCGTTCCTTCTCAACCTTATACATTCCACCTAGATGTTTAGCCCACCCACGAAGGAAGCTACGGAGATGCCTAATCTTGTTCTCGCCACCGCCAATGGCACTTCTACCTCCTACCTCTTTCGCCCATTCTCTCGCAACAAGATCCAAAAGCCTTCTCTTTCAAACCACGCCATCTCGAAGAGAAGACATTTTGTTTCGAATAAGTAGCCCCGCCAGAATCAAGCAACAACGGCGTGTGATCGAGATCCCACGAGAGCGCTGAACAATCACCACGGAAACTTCGTTCCCATGCGACACTAGCGAGAACCCGATCCAACTTCTCGTGACGTTGGATTAGGCATCGATTAGCCCACGTGAATTTTCTTCTGAAAGCTCAATTTCTCTCAAATCTAAGCTTTCAATAATTGTATTAAACATAAATGACCATCTCCCATCGGTTGTCATTATTCTTTTCATCGCGTCTCGATTATATTGAAATCCCCCACCAGAATTGGAAGCTGCTCAGACCCACATACTCTAACAAGGTCGCCAGAAATCTGGTTTGAACTCGGACTGCGCTGCCCTCAGACACCGCCACCAAAGCCAGTCAAAACCATCCTGTTTGGACCGCACCCTAAACTTAACAAGCAAAATCCCCATGACCACACTTGAACTTCAAGAGAGTCACATCTAACACCCAGTAAGATTCCCCCCGACCTACCTCTGGGCGGTAGACAATGCCAGTCAAACTCAATTCCTCCCGACAACGTATTGAGAAATGGAGGTGAGAAATTTGCTCTACCCGTTTCCGACAGGGCAATGAAGTCCAAACAATGCTCAATAGATGCCTCCGCAAGGAACCTCCTTTTAGCCAAGTCCTTAAGACCTCTCGCTATTCCAAAAGATCCTTTCATATTTCATCATGAAATTTTTTAGTCAGTCTGAATCCTAGCACTCCTACGGACTGCGACATCGGGTAAGTTTTATGCTTCCACTTGCGCTTAGGGCTGGACGTGCCCTCCGGTCCAGCGAGTCGTAATCGATGGATTATCTACTTTCGTCCCGATATTCTCATCGTCCTCCTCCTGCTCCCGGAGGGGCGGTGCTAAATCATCACAAAAATTCTCAAGTACTCGAACACCTAAGGCATCAATCTCGAGTCATTCATAGGTTTGACCGCAGCTAACTTATTTAATTACTTCTAAAGCCCGCCGGCTTCTAGATCAAGCAAATCGTTAATGTAATTAGTAACTTCACCCTCATCTCTACCAAGTGAAATTCCTAACTGTTGAGCCTTATCCATAATTTGATCATGCGAGAAATGCAAAATAGTATTGGAAGTATTAACAGACATACCAGTAGTGACTTGGACGCCACGGCTTGGCCGCCCTCACGGCACAGCAGCTGCTGCATATCGTCCACCTCCGGATGGCTCAAGCCGACAACTCATACGTCGACCTCAGCTGCCGGTCCGGGATCCCGCCAAACATAATGACCTCCTCCGAGAATTTGTCCGCGAGCGACCACCTGTCACTCCCGAACATCCACCCGTTGCCACCGGTGGCGCGCCGAGTCCAAGAAGGGGAGGAGAAGGCCACCTGCCCCTCCCCATCCACCCCGGACCGCCTGTCCGGAGTGCCACCAGGTGAGCGCACCGAGTCCAGCAGTGGGGAGGAGAAGGCCACCTGCCCCCTCCCCTCATCCACCCCGGACCGCCTGTCCGGAGTGCCCGACGCCATCTCGGTCGAGGCGCCCCCCTCGGGCACCGAGGCAAACAGGGGCGTAGCGGCCACCGGCCCCACGCCCTCCCGCCGAACCTGCACCTCCTCCACCGGAGATCGCCTAGCCACAGGCGAGAGAGGAGATGGCTCCCCAACCAGATGATGAGCGGGGGCCTCCAAAGAACCCCGATCCGGACTCCCAGATGAGGTCCGTCCACCCGCCTGCACCACAGCCGCGTCACCACACGCCGATGCAGAGGAGTCAATAATCAAGCTCGCCGGCCCACCGGAGCCCTCCTCAACCGCATCCGCAAAATCCAACGGCGGTAGAGAAAACTCCATCTCCTCACCCGACTCCACCCGCTCACTCCACAGTCTCGGAGGAGCAGAGGCTGGGCCAAAGGAACCAAAACGCAGAGTAGTGGTCGGCACAGAAGCTCCAGGCGCCGTCCCTCCTCCTGTTGCCCTACTCGTCGGCTCCGGCCTGTTGGCCACCTCACGGACGGAATCATCGGCCCTCTTTTCCTTACCCGCAGTATCATCATCTCCTTCACTCATGTCATCACCAGTGGCCGCAGGAACCTCAGCGAAAAGACTATCATCCTCAAACTGAATCTCAAGAGTGTAAACCTTCCCTCGGAAGGCCCACTTTACCATGTCGGGAACATAGTCGATGTCAAGAATACTGACCAAAAGGCGAGCTATCCCATGTGCTCTAGTGAAATCCATATCAACACGCTCGGTCTTACCAACCAAAATACCGAGACTAGCCACCACCGTGGCATCCCATGACAACTCAGACGGAGCCCTAAAAGCGCAACCAGGCTCGGATAAGGGTGTACCCTCGGCTCAACCAGCTTCCACTCTTGGAACTCAAGTATAGCATCGATGCCCAAAACCTTACACATCCCAAAACTGAGCAGCAGCTGTAAATCCTCCACAGATGGGAACTGAACCACGAAAGTATTTGTCTCCACCTTACAAGCTCCCAATGGAAGTCACCGTGCCAGCCCCGAGACGCTGAATGATCCGAGCCTCGGACACTTGCCCTCTCGTCACTTTCACTATCCCGGTTGTCGATCTGTGCTCCTCCCGAGGAACCTCCTCTCGATCGGTGACTCAAAAAAGTGAGTTCAGAACAAAAACACCATAAGTCATGAGACTCGGTCTCGCCTTTCGCGCACCATCGGACACTCTCCAGACTCATGTGCAGGCTTACCACAAAAATCACAGAGAACCACCACGCACTCAGCAATGAAATGTCCCTTATCACCACATCTATAACATAGCATTCTCTCTTTTTTCTTAGCAAACTTAGCAGCCCTGACAACTTCGGATTTGTCAGAGCCGTCCGCCGACATAGCCTGAGTCTCGGCGACGACCGGAACCTCCACAGCGGCCAGTTCCGACACGACCTCCATAGCCTGGCAACCCAAGTCAGACTCCTCAGCACTAGCATCGACGGCCGTCTCAACAGTAGTATTATGTTGTCTTGGATGGTACCGACCCCCTCGTCCTCCTCGTCCACGATAACCACGAAATCCGCCTCTGTTACGATTAGCTGGCCCCGTCGCTCCTTCGACAAAACCACCAGACGGCCCCAAGAAAGGCCGTTCAGCCGAACCATCACTCTGCCAGGCGTAACCCCGTCCGCCACCCGTAGACGAGGATCCCCGGTGCTGTCCTCACCATAAGCATTGTAACCGCTGCCACCCCATCGCCACGAGGTGCCGCCGAAAGTCCGCCCTAGCTCGAACCGGCGGTGGCTGGGCTTGCTGCAACACCGGCGCCGCCGCCGCCTGACCGCCTAGCCACAAAGCGGCGGTCTAGCGCCCACCGCACCACGTGGGGCTGGGCATGGGTGCCAGGGCGCCTAGCACTCGCCCGCAGCAGCTCCGATCGCCGGCGGTCAGGAGCAGCACGCCCGCCAGATTCATCGGGCGCAGCGGCCGAACGCCGCACCACCGCGCCCGTAGGCTGGCGGCAGAATCGCAGGCGCTGGTCACCGCAACCCGCCCGCGCAAGGTCCGCCTGGGTGTAGGCGCGCCACCACGCCCGCCGCCGGCGGCACGCCGCGCCGCCACCAAGCAAAGCTCGCGATGTGCCGCCGCCGCTGCGACTAGCGGCCGGTGGCTGCGCGAGGCCATCGCGGCCCGCCGCTGCCGGAGGAGCTCCAGCGGCCGAACCCGGAATAGTTCCCCGTCCTGCCATGAGACGAAGTGGAGGTATACGTGCAGCCCTCCCTCCGCCGCGATCGAGAAAACGAGGACGACCGCCTCCGAGTCGAACCCTAAGTCGAGCTGCAGTCGTGCATGGGGGTGTAGAATTGGGCCTCGCAACCTGCCGGGCCTCATACCCGTCGGTCAGTGGCCCAGTGTGTACATTGGCCGGTTCACACAGAACCGGCCCACCCACCAAATGACCGAAATCACAGCCCAACAACTCACTCAAACGCACGCTCCGTTGATCGCGGATCGTAGTGCCTCGGTCGTTCGCCGGCGCCGGCGCCGTGGCCGCCGACGACCGCCTAGCCTTCCTCGATCTCACAACCTTCCATGAATCTTCAGTAATGAAATCGGATAAAACTAGTTTAGGCAAACATACCTGCGGAATGGGTCCCTTCCACGGCCGAGATGCCGCCGCCGAGGTTCGCCGGTGAACTACTCGCCGGAGGATCTCATGTCTGTCTTCCCGTCGAAGCCCTTGACGCGCTGGATCATCGAGCGGCACCACCCCGTCCACGATGGCCGCAACCTCATCTTCCGAGTACCCAGGATGAAAAGCCTCACAAACGATCGACGATGGCGTCGGCGAGTATTCCGGCGCGTCACCGGCATCGTCATCGTCGTCCTCGTCGGGGTCAGCGAGGGCCCAGAAACGGCCTCCAACCCGCCCCGCCCCTGAAGGAGCCACCGGCGACGCCGTTGTGGTGGCCGCCGTAGTCGCCCCCCGTAGTCGCCGTTGTGATCTTGGTGCTACCTTTTGTTTGTCTACCTTTTTTGTTTGTCTAGAGAGTGGAGACGTTGGACGTTCCATATTAGTAGCTTCTTCAAAGCCTTTGCATGGGACACAAGTCCTGGAGGCATATGGCCCAGTTTGCAATCACTGATAGAAAGTTCCTCCAATAAGGGCATAGCTTTCACTTCCGTCTCCCAAACCCACTCCTCCCATTCCTCCATTCCGTCAAATTCCAACTCCCGGAGTCTGGGAAACGTAGCCGCCAACTGAGATGAAGGACGGTGCCTCTGATTGTACTGTTGGAGGAATTCAGGACCGACACACTTGATTACTGGAGCATTCATCACTTTTAGCCACTCCAAATACGGGAGCCTACACAAGCCATCTGGGAGTTGGGTGCAGCAGGGCAGGTGTTCGAGGCATAGAATCTTCAAGTTCTCAAGGGGCACTATAGCCGTTGACGTCATCCATCCTGGGAGCCGACAACCAAAATATCTTTCTATGTTGATGTGTTCTATGCAAGGCTGAGGACATAGCACATCAAACACCGCCTCAATTATTTGCTTCTCAGAATCAGAGACTTCTCCTCGGACCAGCCCATCTCCCACACTACCACCACATTTCAAAGCAAGAGAGGTGAGTTGTTTCTTTGCATTTACCCCTGCCTTTGCAGCCAACAAGGCACTAGATACATTTTCTAGACTCTGTATTGAAAGTTCATTGAGTTGGGAAAGAGACCCCAACTCTTCCAAACTACACCAGTCACCATCAATGTAGGCTGGAAACCCAAAGAGTGCACTCAAATTTGTAAGAGCTCTGAAACCCCTAGGAATACTACTTACACGTGTGTCATCCATATCAAGGAACCTCAACCCTTGCAGCTTGATAATGCTATCAGGAAGTTTCATGAAACTTTCACAACCTTCAAGGCTAATATGCTGTAGGAATTTCATCTCATGGATGTTCTCTGGTAGTCTACAAATATCAGTCCTCTTTAATGCCAAATATCTCAAGTGCTTGAGTTGGTACATAGATTCAACCAGTGCAGCAATATTTGCAGAATCTATATGCAAAAGACGTAGACTTGGGAAGATAGTCAACGAATCCCCAGGCTGACTTTTGAGGTTTCCAGTTAATATTAGTGACCTAAGCAATTTTTGCTCTCTTAAATATCTCCACTCAAATTCATCGGATCCCACTCCTTTTGTTTCTATGGATAATCTAAGATAATTCGGTGATCTAAGATTTTTTTTGATAATATCTCCATTGTGACCTACTAGTGTTTCATCCCTAGCCACAAATTGAGCAAATGAGCGAATAACATCATGCATGTTGCAAATAAGTTGACTAGGGTAATCTGTATTTACCTCTATAAGGTTCCTTACTATTAGATCCTTATAGTACTTTTTCCCTTCTTCCAAACTACGACTATATGTGTCTCCTTCAACCAATCCTTCACCAACCCACATGGACACAATTTCAGTATCATTTATCACTGTCTTTTTTGGTTTAAGGGAGAAGTGCAAGAAGCACTGTTTTATGTACGGGGATAAGTCCTGATAGCTAAGATATATGGCATAATTTAGTTCCTTTGACATTTGAGATACTGACCAGATATCATCGTTCAGGACATCTTTCCAATCACGTCGTGTTTTCTCCTTCTTGCATAAGAGTCCACCCATAACTTTTATAGCAAGCGGTAAACCATCGCATTTTGCTAGAATCTGAAACCCAATATCTTCTAGCATATCAACTTCTGGTTCATTTTCCTCTGATGTGAGTACCTGCAAATAGAAACTAATTGATAAGCTGCATACAATCCATAATAATTGCCAAACATAAACCGGAATAATCCATTAGTTACTTTTGTAAGCTGTACGTCATGCATACAAATGAACTTATGTTATAGTGAAATTCAAGGCAAGGAAGCATTAGAAATAGATAAAGTTCAGATCGGTAGATCTATGCAAGTGTAGATCAAATTAACTTAACAGTGTGGTCCCAAACGACGTGTATTAATATAATATATTGAGTTTTGGGAAGTGCCGACCTGCTTCTTGAGCAATGACCAAGCATCTTGTGGAGCTAATTTGTCAACATGATGGTACGGATGAAAGGCTTTCATGCTTCGGGCTACAGTGTCATGTCTGGTGGTGATGAGGACTCTACTACCGGGGCCACCATAGCTAAAGGGGGTCATTAGATGTTTGTTCCATGCATCGACATCCCACATGTCATCTAGTACAAGAAAGAACTTCTTGTCCTTGATGGCATTCTTGAGAGCATCGACGAGTAGGGCCTTGTCTTGAGCCCCACCCCCTCTAGGCAGATCTGCCCCAATGGCAGTGATGGTCGTGCTTAACAACTCAACATCGGTGAAATCTTGTGTGATGCTAAGCCATATCTTCTTAGTAAATTTGCCTTCGATGGCCTCATCATTGAAGACCTTCTTGCCGAGGGTAGTCTTACCAATCCCTCCAATACCAACAATGGCGACCACGACGAGGCGACCATTCTTGTCACCTACCACCTCCCTTGTAAGCACCTCCACAAGTGCCCTCGTGTCCTCCTCGATCTTCTCTCCAACCACACCGGACCGCTCTATCAGTGAATCTGTTTTGCGGCTAGTGGCGGGAGACGGAGTGGTCTTTTGGTCGTGGTAGGCTTCTAGCTTGATGAAATTGAAACTGCTGCCCCTCTTGCAAATATCATCCAAATTTTGGTTGAGCAGCTTGATGCGGGTGCCGATGTCGTGGGTGTGGAGGGGATTCCGCATGCAAAAAAGCAGAGGGTTCAGGCATCCTCTGTCCTTTGTTTGACCTTGCTCCATGGCCTTGAGCTGACATAGGTCGACAATGTCGGTGGCTAGGTACATGGCACGCTTCAGTTCGCCCACCCACCTCCGCACACTCTCATCGGTGATGTTCCTCCTATCGGCATCAGCAAGGAAATTCTTGAGGTCCCCAAGCCTGATGCTCAGGTCTTTGATCCCATCGGATACGCCGATTAGCATGGCCACCTCCTCTTTGGCCATCTCGGCAAGCATGCTGGTCACGTAGGATGCCAAAGCATCCAGAACCCCCGCCATCGGTTGCAGGGTTAGCTCACGCTTGAACTAGTACTGAAAAGAAGCATGGAAATAAAAATTAGTCCTTTGTATTACTACCTCGCTTTTTCACATCAACAATCCCATGCTAACAGGAAGGATAATCAGACTCACTCACTAGAGGCTAGTAACAAATCCAAAGGAAAATGTGGCTTGCAAAGACAGTACACAGAAATTCGGCTCGAAATAAAACCGATATAGTATTACCTTGAACAAACACCAACAATTGAAACGGAAAGACACATGATCAGCTCTTTCAAAAAAGAAAGGATAATCAGATTCACTCACTAGAGGCTAGTAACAAATCCAAAGGAAAATGTGGCTTGCAAAGACAGTGCTCAGAAATTCGGCTCGAAATAAAACCGATATAGTATTACCTTGAACAAACACCAACAATTGAAACGGAAAGACACATGATCAGCTCTTTCAAAAAAGAAAAATAGCTAGAGTAAGTGTTGTGTAGCTGGATTCAGCTATGTACCTTTGAATCGACTAGAGAGATGAGAGACGGATCTTGTTGCAGAGATAGATATCCCGTGCAGTCTCGCAAGTAGTTGCAGGGTCCAGTGGCTTGAGCTGGAAATGAAAACAAAGGACGCACACAAAATTAGTCCTCTTTATTACCACCTTTCACACATTAATAGTGACATGCTAATTTTTTTTGGAAAAGAAGGATAGTCATGTAGATTCACTCAGCAGAGACTAGCAACAATTCCTTGTAAAGGAAAAGCTTGGATTGCACACAAAAGAAAGTGCACACTAAATTGAGGGGACGGTCCTCACCTTCTTCTACTTGTATGGCGGCTGCGGCAACGTCGGGGGAAGCGGTCGTCGGCGTCGCGCTGTGCACGGCCGGCTGCCGGCGGCGTAGAGGAGAAAGAAAGAGTGGGAGTGAGCAGAGTGAATTAGCAGACGGGAAGGGTGAATTTAATCTCGGTTGGCGTCCGCAATGAGCAGAGCAAAGGTGGCCGACCAAAGTCTGTAGCTTCACGAGGGCTGAGGTCCCAATCAATCAGCCAAAGGTGGTAGGCTCCTCCGGCCACATCGCCGTCTCTGTCCAGAACAGTGAGCTCTGCTTGATTGATTCATTTGATTGATTGAGGTCCCAGCCAGCGTGCGAGCGAGCGCCACCTTCCCCACCCTACCCCACCCGGCCAAATTTGATGTTTTGATTTTTTTTTAAGTTCATCCTAATATGACCCTTTTCCTATCAACGGGTAGGTTGACGGTAGGGTTGCATAGCTTACCGCCGAGCATCATCTAACTTTATTGTTGCTGACATGTCCTAACGGCCATACCGCCAGCTGTCTGGTGGTAGGGAGGCTGGCGGTAGGGTGTAATAAGCTACCGCCGCACTCTTTGGCGTTAGGGTCATGCACCTGCGCCTAGTGCTGTAGCCTCGTCGACCACCACGCCGTCGCGCCACAACCAAGGTCAACCGCCTCTCCCCACGGCGCCCAACAATGCGTGAGAATAAACGTCTTGTTCTTGTGTCAGGCCTTCAAGGCCTTCAAAGATTGGAATGCCTACACAATCAAAGATGCGGCCACAATTGTAACATGAAAGGACACAAAATGGCATGCCAACATGAATGGACACATGATAAAAAAATGAGAGGTTCATATCAAGTCACCAAGGTCTAAGCCGCTCACAGGATAGGCCTTGACGCTCTCAAGCGCGGCACAATACTTGTTGCATTCTTGTTGGATGAACCCCCATCTCTTTTGGATTGAGTTGATGCCGCGGGTGCTAGCAAATTGGAAGGGGGCAAACTTCCTTCTCTCATGAAACTTCTTGTGAACTCTTGACCAAAAGACGGATACTTTTTGCTCGACACCTTTCGTGTGATCTTGGCCTATCTTCATCCAACTCTCGCAAATCAAAGCGTCCTCATCTTGGGATGTACGATCCGGTGCGAATTCTTTGCCTCCTCTTTTGTGCTTCGGTCCTTTGGGCAAGCTCATTGGCAAACACCAATGGCTTGGCCGAAATGTCAACCTATTCTTCCTCATCTTCACAATACAAGTCATCATCTTCATGCCAAGAGTTGCCATGGCCGTCCTCATCTTCATCATGGCCGGTGAATTGAGTATCTTCACAGTGGCCTCGTCCGTCCTGGCTTTGGGTGGCGTCGCAATCAATAGATTGTGCGTGGCCATCGACGTGGAAGGCCTGACCACGACCCTCGAAGATGACGTTCTACATGAACGCCGCGAACTCAGGGTCGTTGGGGGTGGGCGTCGGTATTGGCATTTCTTCGAACAACCTGCGGGCGTCGGCCATGCTCGCCGAAGGGAACGAACGGGGCTGCTTTCTTTGCATCCTGTCGGACGACTGGCCAACGCCGTTGTACCCCGGCGTGACGTTGAGGTCGATGACGCCCGCGGGCGTGGCCGGAGCGACCACGCTGTAGTCGGCGAGGTGGAGAACCGTGTCTGCCCATGGCCATGGAGCGGCGGCGCACGATACGTTTCGGCCGTGACGGACGAGCTCGGGGAACCGTACTATGGAGGACGAGCGCCCGACGAGCCTGTGCTGGCCGCGACCATGGCAGCGACCGAGAGGATGGCCTGCAGGGGTCGGCACAACCCTAACATGAGGGGGGCGTGCGCCTTGGTAACGATGGCGTCCTTGTCGTTGACGTTCGCCTAGTGCTGCGCGGCCCGCCGCGTGGCGGCCTCGGAGGTGTAGCCCGCAGCGACCTTCTTATCCTTGTCCTTTGCCCGCCTGTTCCTCCTCTTGTTCGATTCGGCGTCGAGCTTGGCGACCTCCGCCGGCGTGAGCTCCGACCGCGGCTTCTTGATGCCCTTCTCCGTTCAGCCGCAAACGTTGCCCAAAGTTGGGCCGGAAACAGGTCGAAAGTGAACAAAAAAGGACAACAGTCGTTTGCTTTCGTATGTTGGGCGGCCTGTTGTGTCTTTTTACCCTCAAACGAATGTGCCCGCACCATTTAGGGTCGCGCATTGGAGTTGGTGTCAAAGACGGGGACGGTCACGTGTGGTCTAGGAGGAGACGTCCGTGTGGCCTTGGTCGTCGGCCAGCAGTGGTGGCTGAAGCCCACCGGTGGCTCCCCTGCCCTGTTCCTCGATAGGTGCGTACGCTCCCCTCCCCTGTTGCCTTGGTTGTCGGCCACCTCACCTGTGGTCTACACAGCACAGTGATGGCCGGAGCCCACCACTAGCTCCCTGCCCTGTTCATCCACAGTGCCGTCCAACCTCGCTTTCCACTTCCTTGATGGAATCTGCTGATGAAGACGAGGAGGATGTAGAAAAAATAGAGGAGGAAAGCATGGGCCAAGGAAGGGAGGAGTAGCAAATCAAGGAGGCAACAGCATGCAGTTAATTTCATGCGGCTAGTTATGTACAGTAGGTGCTACTCGCACAGCCGGCCGGGGACAGGAAATTAGAAATGGATACCAGCCTGGAAGGGATCACATGGTCCTAAATCTAATTATATATTTTCACATTTGATTTGGTGTACCATAGAAAATTAAGTACAGCGGCTTGCATTCCATATTAGTAATTCAGTGATGTATATGCTAGGGCCTGAATATGCTCCTGCCACTGTTTCCTTTTCCTTCGTCGGAGTGGTCATGGTCTGAAACTGAGTCTGAAGAAGTAGAAGAAAGCCAAGACCAAAATGAGCCCGCCGTGACTCTTGGAGAGGAAGGAGTGAAAAGCTAAGGAGGCCACAACATTTTTAACTACCAAGTTGGAGCAGAGATGTACATTACTCCCTGTTTGTTTTCGTTTGCTTATAGTACTAGCCGGGCTTATTTAATTTGGACTGTCGTTATATAAGTTAGCTGATATCTGCTTGAGGAATTAAACTGCATGTAGTGAACATTCTGTTGTGTCGATGATGGGTTCTACCAATTCTGACTCCAGGTTGAGCTGTGACTGTATGACATAATGATTGGTATCAATTTGTTTGTTGGAACACAAAGGCAGAGCACAGAACGGAACTGTATATGCACAGTGGTTTCATTATTATTATTATTATTTTGTGAAAGTAGTGATCAGTTTGTTTCTCGTACTGTGACTTGAAGCTAGCCAGCGTCCATGAGCTAGCATATTTCAACGTAACTATGAGCTGAAAGCTAGCATTACTTACCCTTGATTAACATCTTGAGCCAGCAAGAATTCGGGTTCCGAAAATGAAACAGAGCAAAAACAGGGCACTACACAAGTAGTCCTTCCTGGTTTCCACTTGCACAACCAGGGGGCTTTTGTCACTTTATTTCTTTCATACGTTTGGTTCTAAAACTTCGCACTGATTGACAGCAGTAGCACTCAAAACAAAACTCAGATAGGCATGTAATCAGATTCTACAACTGAATCTGTAACCAAATTCAGACAACTAGGCAAAGCGAATTCGGTCCTCACTTACTTGTAGAAGAACGGAGTTGATGAAGTCGGCCAGGTTGACCGATGTACGCCAGGTGGGCGCCACCTGGTGCTTCCCCGGTCGATGGCCGAACCTAAGTTTTATTTGTATACCAGAGCTGGCTGAATCTGAATATATTTTGCCGGTGGGCCGCAAATCTGCTGCCATTTCTTGTGCTATGTCAGTCAGTGTTGATGGTCAGTTTGTGTAGGTGAACTTGTAACAATGAACCTAGCAAGTGAACATGACCCATCTTTTAATCAGACCACACAATATGTTCATTGCTTCCCAGAACGAACTTATTAATATTGATGTTCCTTCCATTATTTCTGAGGACTAAACTTTGTTCTTTCTTTTTTGATGGGGTAAGACTAAATTTCGTTGATTAATTTCTTCCACAGCTTAGTAAAACTACCTATTGTTTGGAATTGCTCTGGGTAGTTTGACCTTAATTTTGCTTGTGTGGATAGAAAAAGAAATATAATGTGAGGAGGATATGCATTGCCCCATCAAGATTCAAGCAACGTCGTCGGTCTCTCACACCATCCCTCTAACGACGACTACTCATTGAGTTGGGTTGTGTGAATATATTAGCAATTTAGCTGCTGGAATAAACTGCATGTACTACGGAACCTGCTGCTGCTTATATCGGTTCATGGGTTCATTTCTTTCATGCGTTGTTACATATGGGGCCTAGAATTACATATGGTTTGTTATAGGTTGTTCTACCTCCTCAAATTATGCATTGACATGGTGACCGGCGCAAGGAAACTGGGGGACGCGTTGGATTTGTTAGTTACCGGAGAGATTCACAACCCACATTGGTTTGTTACTGTGTACGTGTATCGATCATAGAAGAGGAAGAAAGAAGGAAGTTGTAACTAAACCGGAAGTAAAGAAGCTACATCGTCAGGTCAGTTTCAGGTTCTGAAGAATTCCGATACATCGTCCTGTAACTGTATCGTTGAATGCCGCTTGTAGACAAGTTGAACTGCCTCTATCACAATTTATAGGTCGCTTCCTTCAACAGCCAAGAGAAGTATTCGTTTTTGTGCTTAAATAATAAAAACCGACGAGGCATGTGCAAGAGCCTGACCTTGTGCAAGGTCCCCATCCACATCATGTGGTACATTAATCGTATTTAGCTTGACGTACTCGACCTAATATTTGTTTTGGAGTTGTCTCAATGCATCCATGTTTTGCACGCATATAATGGACATTGGTTGTGTCCATGGGGACGAACTGCTGGTGCATCAACCCTGTTTGAAGTACTGTTTGCCGGTGAGGAAACTGAAATTTCAACTCTGTCCATGATGAAAGGAGTTTATCAGTGCCTGATAATGTGGCACAACGTTTTTGGGGCCAATTAGACTCGAGTATTCACCCGACCGATGGAGAGGCGGAGGATTAGGAAAGGCTAAAACTCGTTCTGGGGACTGACTGTATGTAGCCAAGCCAAGGTGTGCCAATGTTGAACCTCTCTTCGTATTCTTTTTGGTGAAAGACATGACAACCATATGACCGCAACAGTTAAAACTGAATCTAGCCAAGCTCTTCCGTCCCGTTGTACTCCCATGTTATCGGCCCGGTTGCATCTCTGTCGTCCATCGCTGCGCATGGCCTGTTTGCTAGCTATCTCATGCTCTGCACCATCTCAGCAAGCTTCAGATGTCAAGGCAGAGATAGTGGCAGCCCCGCAATGTTCTTTCTTGATGGCGACTGAGCACAGAAGGTCACCAAGTCTCCATGCTGGCACTGTACCACTGATCAATAGAATGAAGCAAGAGCAACTCTCGGCAGCTTTGATCAAAGAAAGTGTCATACACCCATGCATACACATTATTGCACTTATACTCATGTTCCAAGTGCCTCCCACTTCTACCGCGACATTAGTGCCATTCCATCAACACTCCCTCCTACCCATAGTTAAGCTAAAACCTTGTTGCTTCTTCATCTGAACCAACCGTTACAGGAGATCTGAGACGGGAAAGCTTGATTTTTGTAGATGTAATTTTCAGAGTTGGACTTCCATGGAGGTTAGGGTTATATGTAAGTGCAAAGAGTGATTTCAGAAAAAAGTGTATTCACAATGATGGCTCAGACTGAAGTTCTTGTTTTCAACCAGATGTTCTACTGCAATGAATGTCAAGTTGCTTAATCATAATGTTACAATGGATATTTAGGCCTTGTTTGGTTCATAAGTCCTAGGACTTTTTTTAGTCCCAACTTATAAGTCCCAAGTCCCTACCTGTTTGGGTCCTGGGACTTATAAGTCCCTATAAGACCATATTACAACTATAAGTCCCTATAAGACTCAACCCAATTGATGGTAATAAAATAGAATGGTGAATATGGTTTACGTACTTCAAATTGTTGGTCAAATAAGCCCCGCTCAGAGGTAGAGTATCGAATTAACTCGCAAACATAGTATCCACATAAATTATTCCTGGGTGCCTGCCACAAGCACTTAAGAGAATAGAGTTCAATCAAACTGATAATTAAGCATGGTATTGATGAAACTAGAATCAAGGAGAGATGTGAGGAACTAGCTAGTACTACTTACTTTGGGGTGTGTAAATCAAAGCTCCTTCTTCAGACCCGAAACCATTATGGTGAATTTTTTTCAAACCCTACCCAACAAAGAAAATGATTATTTGATATCAGGAAATGAACGAAAGTTGCCGATATGGTGCGATAATGATTGAACTTACTTCTGGAGCATTTCAATCTTGTCCGTCCACAGCTTAGGCTCTTTACGTCTCGAGTCTAAGACAGTTACTACTCCCGCGTCAAACTCAATGGATAGCAGAACAAAGTGGAAGCTGCGCATGCATAACTTGTCAATTACACATAACCTCGAGTAAGCAAAATCGAATATGCACAAGACAGTAACGCTCACTTGAAGTTGTAAGGAAAGAGGATTTCCCTTTTGTTTTGATGTCGAAGGAACGCGTTTCTAGCAAGTTTTCCTCAGTATCTTTGGCTTTGTTTTGTCCGTAAATTAATTTACGTTATTTGGCCTAATGAAGCCAATGTCATAGATTTGTCCTCTTTTGCATTCAACATCTTTAATCTGCATAATATAGTGAGGATAATTATATATACATGCAATGAACTTGCTGAGCTAGAGACTTAATTACAGAAATAATACTTACAGACAATATTAAGTCATGAGAGTTTTGTCGGTGGCATCTTGATTGAATAACTGAAATAATTCAACAAATTCAACGTACATCAGGTCGACTCCAATGAAGTCGTGCTCATCTTTAATTCCCAGCAAGATACTGTCGGTCCCACCCTTGCTGCAGGTTTCCAAGTACCAGTCATGCAATCTTTGCGTTATCGTTGGTAGATGCGGGAGCTGATCAGGTTTGACGAGAGGCTTCCTGTGCTCGTATCTAAAGGGCGCTACTACCTCAGCCATTTCATACTGTACTTCATCATCCACACAATCACCAACAGTGGTACCAGGCGCTAGCCCCGGATGATTAGTGATATCGGTAAACACTTGAGCGGGGGGCACTATTGCTTCTCCTGTTCGCCGAGCTCGCTGAGCTGGGGAATTGTTTTCACGCTTCGTCTTGCAGCACTAGTAGTACATCCCGGCCGCCACGCTTCATCATATGCCTTTTCAATAAAGCGGTCATAGTGTGATTGCGGCAGAGGCGGTGGTGGTCGCTTCAGGGCATCCAAAGAGCGTTTCACTTTCATCGGATCTATTATTTCCTTCAGAGGTGGACGTTTGCACTCGTCAGTCCTCTCATATGCTAACTTGTTAGGAGCCTTGAGGCTTGGACCATCTCTGAATTTCTTCCATATTGTACTGCTACCAGCCGGAGCGGCGGCGGCTCCCTTCCACCGTTGTTGTATTAAAGTATTAAAGTGGATAGTCGTAATATTGAATTTCAGTACCGAAATGAGTGATATAGAACAGAGTCGGGTCATCTTGGTGTTGTATTTCAGTACTGAAATCAGTATTGAAATATTAAGGTGGATAATCACAATACTGAATTTTAGTAGCGAAATTAGTAATATACAACTTACTCGGGTCATCATAGTGCTGCTAGTCGGGTCATCTTGGTGGTCTAGTTCAGTATTGAAATCAGTACTGAAATATTAATGTGGATAATCATAACACTGAATTTTAGTACCGAAATTAGTGATATACAACCATGTCGGGTCATCGTGGTGCGATTTTTCAATATTAAACATTAACGTGGATAATAGAAGTTTTAGTACTGAAATTAGTGATATAGAACCGAGTCAGGTGTTAGTCATGCTATTTTTTAGTACTCAAATTAATATTGAAATACTAACATGGATAATCACATGAGTAAAATTTATACCAAAATTAGTGATATAGAAGCGAGTCGAGTGATCGTCGTTTTATTTTTCTGTATTGAAATCAATATTGAAGTATTAAAGTGGATAATCGCAATACTGAATTTTAGTATCAAATGAGTGATATAGAACAGAGTCGGGTCATCTTGATGTTGTATTTCAGTACTGAAATCAATATTGAAATATTAAGGTGGATAGTCGCAATACTGAATTTTAGTACGGAAATTAGTAATATACAACTCAGTCGGGTCATTGTGGTGCTGTTTTTCAGTATTGAAATATTAACATGGTTAATCTCAATGCTATATTTTAGTACCAAAAGTAGTGATATAGAATTGAGTCATGCGTTCATCCAGCTGTTTTTCAGTACTAAAATTAGTACTGCAATATTAACATGGATAATCGCAGTACTGGATATTAGTAACAAATTTGTGATATATAGCTAAGTCTCGTGATCATCGTTTTGTTTTGAAGTCTTGAAATCAGTATTGAAATATTAAGTGGATAATCACAATACTGAATTTTAGTACCAAAATCAGTGATATACAACTGAGTGTGATGATCGTCATTTTGTATTTATGTACTGAAATCAATATTGATATATTAATATGGATAATCACAATACTGAATTTTAGTACTGAAATTAGTGATACACGACCGAGTCAGGTCATCGTGATGTTGTATTTTAGTATTGAAATCAATACGGAAATGTTAACATGTATAATCATAATACTGAGTTTTAATACCAAAATTAGTGATATAGAACTGAGTCAGGCGTTAGTCGTGCTATTTTTGAGTACTCAAATCAATACTGAAATATTAACATAGATAATCGTAATACTGCATTTTATACCGAAATTATTGATATAAAAATGAGTCAGGTCATCCTAGTGTTGTTTTTAGTATTGAAATAAGTATTGAGAAATTAACATGAAGAATCACAATACTAAATTTTAGTACCAAAATTAGTGATATACAAGTGAGTCGGGTGATCTCGTTAGTATTTCAGTACTGAATCAGTATTGAAATATTAAGGTGCATAATCGCAATAGTGAATTTCAGTACCGAAATGAGTGATATAGAACATAGTCGGGTCATCTTTGTGCTCTAGTTCAGTATTGAAATCAGTACTGATGCCTACGGTGTGCTGGAGACAGAGTCTGAGGAGAGCTGGACTTGGTTTTTGCATAATCTGCGCCGGGCTATTGCACATCCCAATGGGTTGGTCATTCATACAGATGCATGCAAAGGTTTAGAAGTGGCCCTGAACAATGTGTTCCCTGGAGTAGAGCATATGGAATGCATGCGTCATCTTGCTGCAAATTTCATGAAGAAATTCAAAGGAAAGGTGTATACCGACAATTTATGGCCAGCATCTTTAACTTGCAGTGCGAGGAAGCACAACTACCACTTGAGGCAGTTATACATGAATCCCAAAGTGAAAGAATACTTGGAAACACACCACTCCAAGTTATGGGCCAGAAGCAAATTCTGTGAACTGAGCAAAGTTGACTATGTGTACAATAATCTAGCAGAGTCTTTCAACTCAACGATCCGGAAACTAAAGGGTCATTATGTGGTGGATTTTCTTGACAGGATAGGATAGAATACATGCAGAAATTTCATTATTGTGCAGGAATAGCCGAGGCAAAATTCATGGGCCACATTATCATCCCTGCCGTGATGAATGAACTGAAGCAGAAAAAAACAGGCTTCGAAATGAACATGACTCTTTGCTCGGGTACCACAGCAGAGATATCATATTTGGCTAAAGAGAAGAGGGAATGGAGATATCCAGTGGACTTAGAAGTTAGAACTTGCAGTTGTAGGCAATGTCAGATAACTGGGTTTCCATGCATTCATGCCTTGTTTTTCATCACTTCTCTCCCAGTTCCAGTAGGGAACATACAACAGTATGTGCATGATTACTACTCTGTTGCAAGGTTCAAAGCCACATATGCTTATGCCTTGCCTGCTATGGAGGGAAAACAACAATGGGACATGGTGGACCCTGGATTCAAGCTTTGCGCTCCAGTTCCGAAGAGAGCAGCAGGTAGACCAAGGAAGAGTCGAATTAGACCTCGCAGCGAAGGAGCTGGACTTGGAGCGAGGAAGCGTAAGTGCACAAGGTGTGGTGGGTCTGGTCATTTCGGTAAGTATTGTGATAACACAGTAGATCTAGCGTTCGGAGAGAGTTTCGATGAAGGCTTCGGTGAAAATGTTGGTCAGCAGCCGGTTGCCTCAACAGATGATGAAAATGATGGTCAACAGCCTATTGCATCAGATGACGATTTTGACGAGGTTCGAAATGATGATGGTCAACAGCCGCATGATTTTGACGATGATCCAAAATATCCTCCAAATAATGATTCAAGTGAGGCTCCAAATGGTGATCCAAGTGAGGCTCCAAATAGTGATCATGGTGATCCAAGTGAGGCTCCAAATGGTGATCATGGTGATCCAAGTGAGGCTCCAAATGATGATCCAAGTGAGGCTCCAAATGGTGACCAACCTTCTGTTGTTGTGAGTTTTGCTAGGTATGTAAATCTTGCAAGGGTCAAATACTACTGTACATTTATCACTTGACATGATCTCATTACCCTTTATGTTTTGCACAGCTCTATGATAGGTTTGAAGAAGACGCGCAAGGTACCGACAACCAAGAGGAGAAGAGAAGAAGCAATCAGCACAAGGTGCACGAGGAGCAAAGTGATGTCAAGAAGCTCAAGGAATAGACAGAAGCATCAACGCTATATATGAATAATTATGAAACATTATGAATAATGTTGTATTTCTGTTGGATGATGTTGGACCTATGTTAGAACTATGTTTGACATGATGTTTAAATCTGTTGGATGATGTTTGAATGAGCACATGGTTTTTCCTTTTTTTTGATTTTTTTGAATTTTGTTTTGCTCATTTGAATTCTGGTCAAACCTAAGTTTGACCAAGATTTAAACAAGTCTAAAAAATCAAATGAAAAACTGAGCCTGGATCCTTCTTAGTCAATCAAAATGGAAGCTGTGGTGAAGTTTTTGAAATTTTCATGAAAAATGTGCTAAAATGAGGGGTCCAAAGGTAGGGTAAACGGCCTCATTTCTAAGAAAGGTTTATTTCAACCTTATCTAAATCAGCCAAATAACTTTCCTAAACATATATTCTATATATACAGACTATGTGCGCTGGTTTTTCCATTTTTTGATTTTTTTAATTTGTTTTGCTCATTTGAATTCTGGTCAAACTTAACTTTGACCAAGATTTAAACAAGTGTAAAACATCAAAATGAAAAACTAAGCCTGGATCCTTCTTAGTCACTCTAAAATGAAGCTGTGGTGAGTTTTTTTTAGAAATTTTCATGTTCATTTCCCCAAAACACTTCTCTTCACTTCATACAAGAGAGTTTTAGATACTCGAGATATCACACAATACACATGAAATTATCGTTTAAATGTATGTAAACCTTGTTTATCAACGTAAATCGTTAGTATATGACATAAGAAGACTATGTGCGTAGGTTTTTTATTTTTCTGATTTTTATTTAATTTATTATGCTCATTTGAAATCTGGTCAAACATAGCTTTGACTGCTCTAAACCCCTCCCAAACCCCGCTAACCCTAGCGCTGAACAAGGACCGTTCATTTAACCCTAGCGGCGATCAAGGGCTGTCGATCTAACCCTTCTAGAAGGAATCTGCGGGGAGGAGGGGGGCGATCCGCGAGATGCAATCTGATTGGCTGGGAGATTGTTTTTTAAACAAATACCGGACGCGCTGGATGGACCGTTGGGCCGTCTCGTTGGCTGGGCCTGAGACCGCAGTAAATAGCCCGTCTCAGCCTTTCCAGGCCTTGCATGCATGGGAGACGGCCATGTGGGTTTGCATGCGCGGGAGGCGGCGACGTGCATGCATGCGAGCGATGCAAGCGAGGAGTGCTAGGCAAGCTAGGTGGTTCAGGGCAGAGAGTCAGATGCACCGCCCGGTCAAAGAGCTATGCAGTGATTCAGAGGCACGCACGCGCTCCATGCATCGTTTTCGTGCAAAAATTTAAGAGTGCAAAACGTAACGGATACACACACGCGTCTGGATTCACACACGCACCATTCTCATCCTTTCTCTCTTCCTCTCCCACCCACAGGCCTATAAATGGGGTGCCTCTCTTCCTCTCCCACCCACAAGCCAGATCCGATCCATTCTCTCCAACTTCAAACACCGAAGCGACCGAGCCCTCCCCAAGCGAGACCACGCAGTTCAACGGGCCAACCTTGAGCCGTCCGCCTGTCGTGCCGGAGCTGCGCTACCCATCGGGCGTGCTTGTGGAGAGGGAGCTCCGTGTGTGGGATATTTCAAGGTGGAGGGGTTCCGTCGAACCCACCCCCGCCTTCCTCAGAGCCGGCTATGCCCACCTCCCACGGGGCTCGTCGAGGATGTTCACCCTCAACGAGCTTCGTGACCGCGGCGGCATCGTCCTACTGCTCACGGTCACCTTCACCAACCTGTTTGACGTGCGCGAGCTCCTCGGCCAAGTCTTTTGGTGCGGCTGCGAGGCCATCTTCTTCACCGTCTACAACATCTACAGCAACTACGAGAGCATCTTCCCTACTCCAGTACAGATGCACTCCCTTCCCTACGACGACGAGGAGGAGGTGTGAAGATGAAGACGGTGTTGCAGGGGCGCGCACGGCCAAAGTGGAAGAAGGAGGTCAAGATGAAGATGTTCCAGCCCGGAGTCAATCTCGTCATGTTTCTTTTTTATTTTGTTGCTTTTCTATGTCGTGTCGTGTCGTGTCGTGTCATGTTTTGTCATGTGTCCGTGAACTGTCCGTGAACTTATTATTGTAATGGTACGGTATGTTGCATCTTATCTAAGTTATTAGGGTTTATTATGTGTGTTAAAAATGTCCGTGCCCAAACATATCATTTCTTCCCTAAACCAAGTCATGAAGTTCGAGAACTTGTGGTTTTGATTAATGAAAATCGGAGGGGGTGTGAAGCCCTCTGTTTCATTCAAAAAAGAAGTCATGAACTAACATGCAAATTTATTCGCTTTAAATCCTAAACCAAGTGCCACTCTAACCCTAAACCAAGTGCCACTCTAACCAAAAACATGTGGAAGTGCAAACATACGTTTTCAACCTTCCAACCCTCCAAAATTTCAGTACAAAACAAAGGAAAACCACTCTCACGAGTGTGCAAACATTCACGGTCTCACTATTTTTTTTGAGAAATTTCACAGTCTCACTATGTATACCTTCCTTCCCTACCCATGTCAAAGTCTTGCCATCTGTCCTAGCGGTTACCAGCGCAGCCCTAAACACAACAAACCCACCCGGTCCTGGGTTCGAGTACCCAGCCGCACCAATTTTTTGTGTATTTTCCACCCTTCATTTTTTTAGACAAATTTTTTTTCTCAATGTAATGCCCTTAAAAAATTTTCATTTATTTTGGCACCAGGTGTAAACCTCTACCAGAGATGAGGAACATTTTCCATGACATTTTTGTCTTCGATTTAAATCACGGTGTATTTGAATTGAATTAATTAAATTGCTATTAAATATTTAACAGCTCCAAAAAATTTCTAACCTTAAATGTTTGGCTCTGGAATAATTCAATTAGCTTCCACAAAAAGTTTCAGCATTATGATTTACTGCCTAAATTAAATCAGAATAGAAAATAGAAAAACACGCAAGAGAACCCCCGAATGGGCCTATTTGGATGTAGTTGGCCCATTAGTATAGCCTGCACTTGGCTCTACACTTTGAATTTGGCCCAAGAGCAACTTTTTTTTGACAGAAAGGCAGAGCACAGAGCTGCATTTCATTGATCAAAAGTTTCTGAATTCCTCATTTCTTCTCCTTTTTTTCAACATATTTAAATATTGGTCACTTCTTCTCTTTTTTTCAACATTTAAACAACTTTGACCAACATTTAAACTAGGTGAATTTCTCATACAATTTCAAGATTACAAATTCCTCCATAATTCATGCCTTTCCATACATTTTACACATTACAACCAGTGCGATTACCATACCTAGAAATGCCCAAAAGTATTTGCAAACGGGTATTGGTAGTGCTTGATCTTCAAGCTTCCTAACATTCTTCTTCAACATCCTAAGCTCAACAGCTAGCTCTCTATCAGTGCGTGCTTCACCCTCCATCTGTTCTTCCGGAGCTCGTGCTGCGGCCACTATGGTTCGTGGCAGCATGCACAACCATTCTTCATGCTCTTCTTGCAGTTCATTAATCAGAGTCTTGGTCAGAGCATCGACCCAAAGAAAGAAGCATGTCACCTGCATGAACACGAAACAGATCAACCCATTGCTCAAAGATCCCGACCACGAAAATGGTGCAATTGCCCGGATTCTTACCCCATTCTCGCTGCACACGTAGAACGGACGATTCTGGTTCCTCGGTGTGTGAGAAACCCTCCGATCAACGCCCGCCCGGTACAGCGAACAGACGAAGACATGCATGTCCACACGCGCCCGGCTCTGCATCCGCGAGGTGGCGTGGGAGCTTCAGGAAGACATGGAGCTCGGAGCCGAAGGAGATCTCAACGCTGCCGCGCCCTCTCTCTCTCTCTCGCCGTGGTCACCGCCGTGTTCTCTGTCGCCGTGGTCACCGCCATTGTCGCCCGCTTATATAGCACACCCGCAATGGCTCTCTACTCAACGGCTCTCTGCTGGGTCCCACAAGCCACGCGTGCAACGGTCTGAATAAAATTGGCCGTCTCTACCGCCTGGTCCTACCTGTAAGGGCCGAGTCAAAAGGTTGACCTAACGGAGATGGCAGAGTTCACGGAACGAGTCGGTGCACACGGACTAGGGGCAAAACTGAGCACAATTCGCATCTGAGGGCAAAACTGAGCAGATGGACACCACTGAGGGCAAAAGGATAATTAACCCAAGAAAGAATTGTTTCAGTCCTGCAAGGTAATTGCAGCAAATGATTGTACTGGGGCAACTTGAAGGGGGTAAAGGCATGGGACTTCAACTAGTAGATCTTTCTGTTTTTTCAGCAATACAATTGTTGCAATTACCTTGGCCCTGTTGTGCCGGACCAGCTCCGCCATTGTCGTGCTCCTGTACCGCGCCTTGCCGTCGGCCACGTCCTGCCTTCGGAAGAAGCAGGCCACAGAGACGCGAGGCCCGACGCTCTGGGACACCACACGGTGCTCCACGCTCTTGAACCTGTCGTTGGAGACGATCTGCAGGAAGTCGCCGATGTTCACCACCAGCGCACCTTCCACCGCTGGTACGTCCACCCACACAGCTGATGACTTATTGTTGTTGTTGTTGCCATCGCAGTCTTCCTCGAGAAGCACCTGGAGGCCACCGACGGCATCCTGGAGAAGCACGGCGAGGAAGCAAGGGTCAGAGTGGCGCGTGGTGCCCAGCGTCAGGTGCGGCTCCGGGCAGGGCGGGTAGTAGTGGCCGGCGAGCCTCTCCAGGCATGAGGCGTCCTCCTCCAGGTGGCCACTGCGAAGGCCCAGGGTTCTGATAGTAGCTCAAGCAGGGTACGTCCCAGCTGCTCCATCATCTTCGCATACTTGGGTGCAATGCTCCTGCATGTGGGTGGGATCTCTTCGGGCGGCGGCAGCTCCGGCGCCGTATCGATGATCAAGGTGTCGCGCCAGTTGGCCGCATGTGAGTGGAACAAGTCGAAGATACTCCAGTACCTCACAGCCCGACCATAGTCCCGGCCGTAGTAGAGCGCCTTGGCCCCTACCGGCTCCTTGTGGAGGCCCCGCACTGCCGCGAGCATCTCCGACATGACCGCCATGGGCACGCCGTGGTTCACCACCTGGAAGAAGCCCACCGTCTCTGCTGCCGCCTTCACTGCTGCAACCAGCTCAGCTCGCATGGATGGTGTGGTAGTAGTACCACACGTGGCAGCCGCGAGGTCGATGACCGGGATGGTGAAGTGGTGATCATGATCTGTGTGCTCTATGGGCAGTGGGTGGTGGAAGATGGAGGGGATGGTAGTGACGCCTGCATCGACGAGGCCCTTGACACAGGCCTTGGTGTCGTCGAAGGCCTTGAGGGCACGAAGACGATCGGAGTCAGAGGCCATCAATTGTTGTGCTACTCCACTAGATGATTATTGCTACTCCTTTAAATCAACTCTGCAGGGCGGGTGCAAAGCGTGCGTGATCGAAATCTCGATCCACTATTAATTTTCTGCATTACCTTTATCTTCCCAACTGCTATGAAAGAGACCACGTAACTAGCACTTGTTTATGCAATCAGTGCGGTGGTTGATCCATCATTGTGGCAGGTTATTGTTTCTGTAGTGCAACTAGTGGAGTTTAGAATACTAGCTCAGGTTGATCCATCATTGTGTCAGATTGACACCGTTCCAGATTATTCAGAGATTTACACAAGTCTAGCATCCGTACTAATACTGAGGATGCATATGTAGGCACAAATAGTACAGCAGAATGCAGGAGTAAACAAGATATATGCAACCAACTATACGGAGCACAATCATACATGGACGACTGGGTTTCCAGTTGGAAAAGCAGCTGAATCCCATCCATTTTTTTTTGAAAAGGGGCGCAACCCCGGCCTCTGCATCAGAAAGATGCATACGGCCACATTTATTAAAAGCAAATAGGTCCAACGAAGGTCATGAACTCCGTTACAAACTAGTCACCAAACGGCTCACAAAGAGCGGAAAATAAAAGCCACTTCCGGCATGCAAAATAAAGATAGAAAAACTAATTGCCTATCCTATTACATGACCGCCATCCAAACCGGCCGAATATAGCCCGAGCTACCATCTTTCATCGGGTAGATCCAGTAACCAAAAGCTCCTTGGCCTCCGTCTAAGTGAGTAGCGACCACATACGGATCAACGTAGTAGCTCGGAAGATGACCTGCAAAAAATGAGTATTTGTTGTTCTGTTAAAAACCAAATTATTCCTGCAGTTCCAGACTGCCCAAAGTAAAGCACATACTCCTACACGAATGTGTTTTGCTGTTTGGGTCTCTATCCCATCCAGCCACGTCCCAAATAACGTGTTAATATTATTCGGAGGAGTAATATTAAAAGCAATGTGAAGAGTCCGCCAAAGAACATTCGCCATGGGACAATCCAGAAAGAGGTGTTTGATGGTCTCGTCTTGATCACATCAAACTACATCTCTTAGAGCCGGTACAATTGCGCTTTGTCAAATTGTCCTTGGTTAAAATGACTTGTTTATGTACAAACCACATAAACACTTTAACCCTGAGAGGGACTTTGACATTCCAAACATGTTTGGAAGAGGGAATAGAGCTAGAATTGATGACATCTAAGTACATTGATTTAACCGTGAACTCTCCATTCTTGGTTAATTTCCAGCTCAACGAATCCGGCCATTGAGAAGGCTGCACATCCATCAGTCTTCTCACTAGATGGAGCCAGGCTTCCCAACGCGCTCCCGCAATTGTTCTTCTAAATTGGATATTGAGGGGAGTGGACCTAAGCACGGTTGCAACCAGAGCGTCTCTCCATTGCACGATGCTATAAAGAGAAGGATACTGTAGCGCGAGAGGTGTTTCCCCTAGCCATGTATCCTCCCAGAATCTCGTGGAGGTACCATTTCGGATGATAAAGCTTGTTCTGTTGAAAAAGACTGATTTAACTCTCATCAGCCCTTTCCAAAAAGGTGAGTCCATCGGCCTCACTGTCACCTTTGACAAAGTTTTGGATTGAAGGTACTTGTTACGCAGAATATACGCCCACATGGCCTCCGACTCTACAGATAACTTGTACAGCCACTTGCTGAGAAGACATTTGTTTTTCACCTCAAGATTTTTGATCCCTAGACCCCCTTGGTCTTTTGGTCGGCAAATAATATCCCATTTAGTGAGTTGATACTTCCTTTTTAAATTATCACTCTGCTAAAAGAAAGGGGATCGATAGAAATCCAGTCTTTTCCTAAGTCCAACTGGGATCTCAAAAAACGACAAAAGAAACATAGGCATGCTCGTGAGAACCGAATTAATAAGAATTAACCGGCACCCATACGACATCAGCTTGCCCTTCCAACAGCTTAGTTTCTTCTCGAATCGATCCTCGATACACTTCCATTCTCTATTGTTAGCTTACAATGGTGAATTGGTATACCCAAATACGTAAAAGGTAAACTCCCAATTTCACATCCGAACAATTGCTTATAGGCCTCTTGTTCTTCTTTGGCTCTTCCAAAGCAGAACAATTCACTCTTGTGAAAGTTAATCTTTAACCCCGTCAATTGTTTGAATAAGCATAACACAACTTCATGTTTCGCGCTTTTGCCAAGTCATGCTCCATGAAAAGGATAGTATCATCAGTACTGTAGGATAGACACCCCTCCATCAACTAGATGAGGTACGAGGCTACCTACTTGACCAGCATCCTTTGCCCTACCTATTAGACTGGTCAACATATCAGCTACGATGTTGAACAAAATAGGTGACATCGGATCTCCTTGTCTCAGGCCTTTATGTGTCTCGAAATAGTGACCTATGACATCATTCACTTTGATTCCAACACTCCCTTTTTACGTAAAGGATTCAACCTGGTTTCTCCAAGCCGGGTCGAAACCATTCATGCGCAAAGCCTGTTGCAGAAACGGCCATTTAACTTTATCGGACGCCTTTTCAAAATCCACTTTGAAAACAACCCCTTCTAGTTTTTTCGTATGGAGTTCATGAGCGTCTCATGCAGGACTACAACCCCTTCTAGGATGTTTCTATCCAGCATGAAAGCAGATTGGGTCGGCTGCACCACAGAGTGCGCAATCTGTGTGAGTCTATTAGTCCCAACCTTGGTAAAAAAATTGAAACTAACATTAAGAAGACAAATAGGCCTGAACTGCTCAATTCTCACAGCCTCTGTTTTCTTCGGAAGTAATGTTATTGTTCCAAAATTCAAATGAAACAACTGAAACTGTCCGGAGAACAAATCGTGGAACATCGGTAACAGATCCCCCTTAATAATATGCCAACACCTCATATAAAACTCCGCCGGAAATCCATCCAGCCCCGGAGCTTTATTGTTCTTCATCTGTGCAATCGCATCAGACACCTCTTTCTCCGAGAATGGTGCAGTCAATACCCCATTCTCATCGGCAGCCAACTAAGGCACATCCTCAATTCTCGACTCATCCAAGGACACAAAGTTATCCTCTAGAGGCCCAAAAAGCTGCTTGTAATAATTGGTAATGTAATTTTTTAGGTTCTCTTGTCCTATGATCGTTCCCTCGTCTTGCTCAAGCTGAAAGATTCTTTTCTTTCTGTGCTTGCCATTGGCAATCATATGGAAGAATTGAGTGTTGGCGTCCCCTTGGACAACTTTACGAACCTTGGTTCGCAATGCCCATCTCAACTCCTCTTCCCTCAATAGCTCTTTCAATCTCATCTCTGCATCAACTTTTGCATGAAGCTCTGAGGAATGCAAAATAGTGGACTCGGACTTCACATCTAAGGACTGAATAAGTGTAAGGAGTCCCCCTTTTCAATCTTATAAATCCCACTAAGATGTTTAGGCCATCCTCGCAAGAAATATCTCATGTTCCTAATCTTATTCTGCCATCTCTCAATAGGAGATCTTCTCCTCCTGCATCTTTCGCCCATTCTCTGGCTATCGGATCCATGAACCCTTCTCTTTCAAACCACGCAAGTTTAAAAGAGAAAGTATTTTTGTTGCCCACATGCGTTGCCTCCCCAGAATCCACTAGCAGAGGTGTGTGGTCCGAGATACCGCGAGATAATGCTTGGACTGTAACCAAGGGGAATTTCTGTTCCCACTCAACGCTTGCTAGGACTCTATCTAGCTTCTCATATGTATGGTTTTGCAAAGTATTAGCCCACGTGAATTTTCGACCTGAAAGCTCTATCTCTCTAAGATCCAAGCTTTCGATGATGGTATTAAACATAAACGACCACTACTAGGGAAAACCTTATACACAGAACTTTAGCAGTAGCGTGTGTCAAAGAAGCACGCTGGTGCTAAATAGCAGCAGCGAGCCTGCCGAAACCGTGCTGCAGATAATGTCGTAGCAGTAGCGCGTCTCGCTGAAAACACGTTACTACTAAAATTCTCACGGCTTAGCCGATATGGTACACATAGTACTAGTGATCTACATTGAACCGCGCTACTGCTACTTTCTTTGTAGCAGCGCATTTTGCTCTAAACTCGCTACTACTAAGGGATATAAAATTAAATGAAAAGCAAATAGAAAGGTAATTGAAAATGAAACAAATAGAAGAAGGTGAAAGGAAAAAAAATAAAATGTGAAGAAAAATAAGTGAAAAAGGAGAAAGTTGTAGCAGTAGCGCGTATCGCAGAACGCGCTGTAGCTAATGTAGCAGCAGCGTGTTTCTAGGAACGCGCTACTGCTACTTCTGACTTAACCACCGCGTTCGTCCTTCCCCACGGCCACTTCCTCCAAATCTCACTACTCCGCTCTCCCTGCCGCCGTCGCCCGTCGGTCGCCGCACGCTCTCCGCACACCCTCTACGCCGCCCCCGCCCCCGGATTCAACGCCGGCCCCGCCCCCGACCTCAACGCCGCCCCGGACGCCGCCCCGGACGACGCCCCTGACATCAACGCCGCCCCGGACGCCGCCCCAAGCCCGACCTCGACGCCGCCTGCCCCTCTCTTGCCGCAGGCACCCGATCGAGGAGAGCACACCTGCTCCTCCCCCTCCCCTACCTCTGCCTAGATAGAGTTCTTCAAATTTTAGTTGCATCAAATAGTTAGGGTTCATCATTGGGTGGAAATGAATTGGATACAGATGCGGCTGGGATTTTTTCTTAGGTGATGTTTTCTTAGATGATGAATAAACGAGTAAAATTTGACCTTCTTCTATTTAGTTAGTAAGAACTAGGTACTAATTAGGTGATTTTTTAGTTAAAGCAATTTTTCCCGCCTCGACATGGACGATGCCTATCCCGTATCCTCGTCGTCGAGTCGGCGGAGGACGACACCTGCTTGACCAGATCGGCCATGTCCGGGACTAGGCTCCGCCGGGGTGGTACTGGGAGGCGCTACCTACCAGGGGGCGCAGGTTGGTGAGGAGCCAGCATCTCGTTGACCCGAACCTTCTTTGGTGGCGGTCGCGTGGGCGATGGCGATCCAGAGGCTCGGGACTCATGGAGGTGGTGCGCCACCGTGTCGATGAGGAGGACGCGCACGTCCGTCGCTACTTGTTTGCGTTGGAGCACAGCCGTTCTCCAATACCGCAGGTTCTTCGGGGATCTCACCGAGCTATGATCCCGTGATGGTGCCTTCTCTGTGGTGTCCACCGCCCGCGCCGATACTAAATCGTGTGCTAGAGTTTTAGTTGTATTAGTGATGTTATATGTATGACACTATTCGTGATGTATTAGTGATAATATTCGACGATGTACTGACACATGAGATGATCTACTTTTGCTTATTGAATGCATGCTAATTTGAGTCCTATAAGATATTTTGAAATGTATATCTTGTGTTGCTCAATATCCAAGTGGCCGGTCATGTTTGCAGGTTACACCTTCGAGTGGCCTATGTTTTGCCGGAGTGTTGATTCATTTCCGTTCCGGCAAATTTCAGGCGCTCGATATGTCCTATTTTAGCAAAGGTCATGCCGGATTTTTCCGTGAATTTTGGCATGACTTGTGCTAGAATATGTAGGAAATATCGAGTGCCCCGGATTTGTGTGTTGAGTATCTTGGTAGTTGTCTTCGATCGATTTTCAATTAATGTTTTAACTATGAACATAGGAAATGTCTGACTACGAGAAGGATTTCGGTATTTGCAAATACTGCGAAGACGAGCGCGACCTGTGCGACAGAATCTTCCTAGATGATGATAGGCGCTTCAGCATCAAGCTGGACGAGAACTTCGAAGTGGATATAGTAAGTCACAACGACAAGTCTTTTTTCGTAATTAAGCATGACATCAGCTTCATTTGCTTCAACTTATTTTTTTTACTATTCTACTAGCGTATCCCCTGCCATGCAAGTGTTTTTGTATTGGATAAGATAGGTTTCAGTCATAGTATGGAGGAAAAGAAAGTTTACTTGAAGACCGAGCATGGTTATATTTTCCATGCGAAGTTATACAATTCAGACGACTACACCTATTTTGGATGCAAAACATGGCGAGCACTATGCAAGACTTATGCATTTGAGCCTGATATGGTTATCACCTTTGATATTCGTCCGAAGATGATATTGAAGGTAATACCGACATCTGGGTCGATGTGCAAATGCCTCCAGTTATACCATTATGTAAGTTTCTCAACCATATTTATGTCTTTGATATTGTTTATTCAAAAATAGTTGACAACTAATTTGTATTGTCATCTTATTTCCGTGCAAGCAAACATGTCCAGCGCTTGGTAGACAGGACCGTATACTGTCCTGGGGCTGAACTCAACTGTGAGGAGCTCAGACATTATGTTTCATGGCTTGAGGATCTTGATACTATCAAGACAAATTTTCTTCCTGCATTTAGAAATGTTAGTACTGAAAATGTGCGACCAATAGTGTTCGTAATGAACTACGGTCACATCTATTTAGGAAGGATGGTAAGATTTTTACTATTTGTCATCGGTGCATCTTTTCCATACATTATTTTTGAAGCTAAACTTCATTGCTAAGTATGTTACCGTACGATGTTCTTCAACAGGGACTCCCAATGAATGTTGTGCCTGGTAAGCTATCTCAAAAAAAAATGAATGTTGTGCCTTATGGGATCGAGACTAAAGGTACCATGAGTATTATCAGCTTACGGGCAAGATATCCTACAGATTACTTTAGTGCATTCAAGATTAGCGACGGATGCTTAATAGTGTAAGACTGGACCAAATATGTGATGAGGGAGCGCAGAGAAGTACTAGGGGGCAGCAAACAGATGCGCTACCCACGATTAGGAGACAGGTTCATCTGCATGCTCCAGTTTGATCGAGGAGGAGAGCTATATATGTTTTATATTATTTTACCTAAGAGAGTGCTGCAGGAGTGATTAGCTAGCTAGAAATGAGTTTGAGGATGATGATGTGCTACACTATTACTATGATGATAAAATAGCTAGTGTTGGTGGTAATGACTATAATGATTATTATTAGCTAGTGTTAGTGCTGATTAAATAAATACTGTTGGTGGTAATGACTATGATGATAATAGCTTCTGCTGGCGGATTAGATTCAAGTGGAGGCAACATGTTGTGCACATCGAAAGTACTACTAGTCCAAACTAGATCAAGTTTGGATTAGTAGTATACTTTTGACATGCACCACATATTGCCTCCACTTGAACCTAATCCACCTTCATTTAATACACTGTTATGGACATAATGATGTAAACCTCATAACAGCTGGTGTTGTACCAATATTTGTATGATGGCGCATAAATACACTAAAAATAAAAAAATAAAAGAAATACTAGTAGCGATGGAAAGAAAACACGCTGCAAGTAGATACCTTAGCAGTAGCGTGGTAGTGAACAAGCGCTGCAGCTATTTGTCCTAGCAGTAGCGCGTGATGGCACGTGTTACTGCTAAGCAATAGCTGTAGCACCTTATTAGTAGCGCGGCCACCCGCGCTACTAGTGGGCACAAAACACGCGCTACTGCTAGGGTTTTCCCTAGTAGTGGACCACCTAGCGTCGAAATTATCATTGTTCTTTTCTTCTCTCCTTCTAATAATGTTGAAATCTCCTCCAACCAAAATCGGGAGCTGTTCAGACCCGCAAATCCAGACAAGATCCGCCAAAAAGTCTGGTTTTAGTTCCGGCTGCGCGGCCCCATACACCGCAACCAGAGCCCAATTAAAGCCATCGACTTTGGATCTTACCCGAAATTTGACGGCAACGTCACCCATAACCACAGATCGGACTTCCAGCATCTCACACTTCACCCCAAGAAGGATTCCCCCTGATCTTCCTCTTGGAGGAAGGTAGTGCCAATCAAAATCGACACCGCCGGACAAAGTGTTCAGAAACTGAGGAGAGAAATTGTCCCTTCCCGTCTCGGAAAGGGAAATAAAGTACAGTGTATGTTCAATGGAAGCATCCGCAATAAACCTTCGTTTAGCCACGTCCAACAGACCTCTGCTATTCCAGAACATGCCTCTCATAGTTCATCATGGAATTTTTTGGCTGTAAGGACCCTAGAAATCCTACGCACCGCGGATGTTGGATAAACCTTATGCTTCCACTTTCGCTTAGGCTTGTTATACTCATCCACCCGGTCCTCACAACCGAGCTCCGTGGCCCTAACCTCCTGACCCTCTACCAGAGCACTCTCCTCCAGGGGTAACAAGCCATCATCCTCCTCAGTCTCATTGAGGGAAGGGGCAAGATCCGCACACAAAGAATCGAGCACCGTGACTCCCAAAGCATCCATATCAGAATCGTTCATAGGTTTAACCGTAGCTAAATTACAGATCAACTCTAAGGCACGGTCCGCTTCTAGGTCGAGAATGTCATTAACAGATTTTGAAATTTCACTATCATTACTACCCAGTGAAACTCCTAACTCATTTGCATTGTGGATGATCTCATCATTAGAAAAATGCAAAATAGACTTGGAAATATTGACTGACATACCAGTAGTGACCTCCATGTCACGAAGCTTGGCCGCCCGCATGGCGCACCTCAGCTGTATATCATCAACATCCGCCTTGTCCTGAAGGCGACAACTCATCCGTCTGCCCTCAGACACATGATTCGGTATGCCACCAAAACCGATGACCGCCTCCCTGGTTGCCCCGTTGGTGGTAAGGGCACCTGCCCCACCCCCAACGGACGGCCCAGTGAAAGCAGTCGGAGAGCCGTCGCCCACTACCAGCGAGCGCGGGGCCAGTGAGGCTGGGCCGCCTGCCCAGACTCCCCACCATGCGTCCCATGCAGAGGAGAGAGGGCGGGGGCCGCCTGTCCCCGCGCGCCACCCGACCCGACAGTCGGCCTCGACTCGGGGCGAGTAGTCAACCTAGCCTGCGTCAGCAGATCAGACGACACCGCAGGTCCAGCCATCCTGACCATCGCAGAGGGGGAGCTAGCCGAGGCCTCCTGCCCGAGCCCCCCTCCCAGAGCAGGCCCATCACCACAGGGCGACGCCGCCACCACAGCGGCCAGTCTCGACGGAGTCCTCCCAAGCAGCGAGCCAGCAGCAGTGGGGGAGGAACAAGAGGTCACCTGCTGAAGACCTTCCCTCCCAACTGGAGAGCCCTGAGCCTCAACAAAGTCCAGAGAAGGCGACGTATGCTCAAACACATCCTCAGAATCAACTCTGTCACTCCACAACCTGGGAGGCGTGGAAGCAGCCTGAAAAGAACCGAATCTCAAGGTACTCATAGGTACAGTCGTAGAAGGAGCCACCCCATTTCCGGGCGTCTGAGGCTCAGCACCCGGACCATTGGGCAACTCATGCCCAACATCCCCCTGTCGAGCCTCCGAGTTACCTGAGCCATCGTTCTTATCATGCCTGTCCACATCCATCCCAGCCAGAGCCTCAGCGAAGAACTCACAATCCTCAAACTCAATATCAATGTTATAGACGAGGCCCTTATGCGTCCACTTGACGACATCCGGCACGAACTCGATATCCAGCACACTCACCAACACCTGAGCCACCCCATTGGCCCGTGTAAAGGGCATATCAACTCTCTCTGGTCTGCCAACCAGAATCCCCAAACTTGCAGCAACCCGAACGTCCCGAATCAACTTAGATGGGACTCCTGAGAACCGCAACCAAACCTGAGTGAGAGGATTTCCCTGCGGCTCCACCTTCTTCCACTCAAGAAATTCAAGAATGCACTCCGTGCCAGGAACTCTGCACAACCCAAAACTGAGAAGACTCTCCAAGTCCTCTGCAGTCGGAAACTCAACCTTATAGCTGTTGTCCTCAAGGCGAATAAGCTCCCACTGCAAATCCCCCGAAGCTAACTCCCTGATTCACTTGATTATCTGAGCCTCAGATACGTCACCTTTTGTGACTTTGACCACACCCGTTGTCGTGCTCTGAGCCTCCTCAGGGACCTCCTCCGCACAGGGAGACTCAGAGAACATCAGCTCAGCACAACAGACACCATAAATCGTGATACTCGGCATCTGATCTCTCAGTATCGGGCACTCTCCCGTGTCGTGCGTTGGTTTGAGGCAGGTGTCACAAAGCTCAGTAACACACTCAGCAATAAAATGGCCTCGCTCACCAATCAAGAGTAGATAGTAAGCGCCTTTATTATGGTCGTTTCATTCTGTCCCCGCTTAGAAAAGGTCAAGCGGACACCGTCGGTATTGCCTTGCGAAGAGCTTTACTTGGAAAAATATTATCGAGACGAATAAATAGATTAACCTAGAAACAACAACGATTAATTACTCTTGCTATAAAACAGGCTCGTATTTTATCTTTCTTACCGTACGATAACACATCATCTTTTCTTTTTCCCGAGCCCACTTAGAAGCTCTCTCACCCTCTGACTGGTCAGCAGCACGAGAAGACATGGCCACTACTGGCTCAGACACCGGAATCTCAGCAGCGGCCAGCGCTGTCACCACCTCCATAGCCTGACCGGTCAAAACAGGCGTCTGTCCAGCCGTAGTCATCTCAGAAGAGGCCGTGGGCTCTGCCATGACCGTCGATGGAGGAGGTTGTCGGAACCGGTTCCTCCCACCGCGACCACCACGATATCCACGGAAACCACCTCTCGGGCGGCGATCTGGGCCAGAAGCGCCCTTGACGAAGCCACCTGGAGGTCCAACAAATGGTCTTTCAGCCGTTCCATCACTCTGCCAGGAATAGCCTCGCCCACCTCCGGCCGAGGAAGAGCCGCGATGCTGACCCTCGCCATACGCGTCGATGCCATCATCGCCCCACTGACCCCGGGGTGCCGCAGTAGGAGCACGGTTGAGCCCCGCGCCACCACCTCCCCCTTGTTGTGCCGTCGCGGTCGGCACCGGCCCGGAACGCAACTGAGGTGGCCTAGCAGCCATATGAGGGGGCGGTGCTCTAGGCTGCTGCCCTTGCGCCGGAGGCTATTTGCGCTGCACGAAGACAGCAGTGCCGGGCGCAGGCGGCCGCTGCCCAACCGGTGCAGCTCCTCTACCCACCAGTCATCCCGAGGGGCGCCGCCGGTCGCGGCCCCGACGGAGCAGTCCCGCCCACTGCCGGACGCGGTCCCGTCGTAGCAGAGCCTCCCGGTGCCGGTCGCGGCCCCGTCCCAATCCATGTCGGGCGCTGGCCTGGCGCGAACCCAGCGCCCCGGCCAGTCGAGCCAGCCGGCACCGGAGGTCTCTGACCCGCGGCGGGGCTACACCTCGCCCGGCCTGCACAGCCGTGGCAGCCCCCGAGGGCCTCGGGCCAGGAAGGCCGGCACCACGACCCCCCGCCATGCCCAGAGGAGGAACGCGTGTAGCTCGGCCAATCCCACACAAAGGAAAACCAGGAGTGGCAACACGATGAACCCTAGTCGGCGGCAGCGATGAATCACGTAGACTCGTCGCAACGCACACGACGGGAGAAACAGGGACCGACTCGTTGATTGCCTGGGCCTCATACCCAGTAATCGCGGCTACGGTCGGCCCAACCTGCGCCTTCCCATGTTGGGCCACCTGCCCAGAAACGGCCCACTCTGACTCCGGCTCAGACTGGCCCAAGATCAGATTCAAATGCACCGCACTCGCCGCCCGGATCTCAGCCACGTCTGTGGTCACCAGCGCCGGCGGCAGCGTGTTGATCGTGCCCTTCCACTTCTTCTTCTTATGAACTACTCTAGTCCACGAATCCAAATCGAAAAAATCAGAGAAAGTAATGTGTTTGGGACATACCTTCGGAAGGAGTCCTTTCCATGGACGACTAGCTGACGCCGCCGTCCTCCGGTGAATGATCCGGCGCACCACCTCCACTCTCTCGTCAGAATGCAATCCTTGCCGAGCCGGATCGTCCAACGGCACGACCCCGTCAACGATCGTAGCCACTTCCTCCTCCGAATACCCTGGGTTAAAAGCCTCGCAGATCACTTCTGACGGCGTCGGCGAGTAGTCCTCCGGCGACTCGCCGGCGAGATCCTCATCGTCGTCGTCCTCTTCATCTGACCCCGCAAGGATCCAAAACCGGCCGCCGATCTGCCTACCGCCGCCGTCAACGGACCTCGCCGGCCGGATCGTGGCGGTCGCGGTCGCCGCGGGAGCCGCCCGGAACGCGTCTGTCCCATCCATTGTGTGTTCATCATTCCGTAATGTTACAAACTGTCAGGAATAGACTTTAAAAATAATATGGGGTTATGCTCGGCCTCTGCATCACCATGATGCACACGGCCATACCATAGGGAATAGATGAACACAATGTTCACCACTCCACGTTATTACAAACCATAGAGAAGAAACAAAATCCAGTGGTGATGGATGCACATTATTACAATCCAAAGGAAACAAATGCATTTTGTTGACCACATGCAGCCGTGAAGTTTCCGCTCGAGCTAACAAACCACCTGCCCATGTCTGCGGTCATCCTTGCCTCTTAAGCCAGGGCCGCCCCTCCACCTGATCCCTCGCTGTCCCCCTTTGCTGAGGGACCACCACTACTCCACTACTCTGGAACACTGCTCTCACCACAACACACTCTGTCTAAGCCAGCTTAATGAAATGAAATCACTAATACAAATTTGAATGTGCCCATCTTAGTTACATGTAAGTGAAACTACCGAGGGTACTCTGCAGATAAGTTGAACTCATGTTCCATACTGTATTGTCTGGTCGACCCCTTGGTGTTTCTTTCGCCTTTTGTAGATGGATTTACATTATCTGAACTTTGCTCCGTAGGCTCATGTGCGCCTTTGAGTGTCAACTCCACTTGTCTCATGGTAGGACGATCCTCTCCTCTTAATTTGATGCATGCAACTGCGATAGTAGCCACTTCTTCGACTTTTTTTGCCTCCTTCCATAACTTGCGGATCTAATATCTCCAATATTTATCCTTTTTCAAACAAGGTAACAAAATGTGCAACAAGGCTCTCATCATTTGAGGACAAATACAAAAATGGTTTCTTCCTGGTTAGTAGTGACGACCCCAAAACTGTAAACATCACTTTTCTCGGTTAGCCATCCTGTGTAAAAATACATAGGATCCCAATATCCTCTCGTACCTTGGGCCATTGTCATAACCCCAGATATATCCATCGGAATGTACCGTGAAGCTCCAAAATCAGCTACCTTTGCTGTCAGGGTATCATCCAAAAGTATGTTAGCAAACTTGACATCTCTATGAACAATAGGTATTGATGCATCTGAGTGAAGATATGCGAGAGATTTTGCTGCCTCGGTGGCAATCCTCAACCTATCATTCCAAGACAATGATTTCGGTCCTTCGATATGAAGATGCTCGTAAAGGGTCCCATTAGATATGAACTCATAGACCAACATCCGGACTTCAGTTTCAAGGCAACAAGCATAGAGTTTTGCTACATTTCTATGGTTGATTTGTGATAGGATAGCTACCTCATTGATAAACCCATCGATCTCCTTCTGTACCACCTTCTTGGGTTTCTTGATGGCCACAATATGTTGGTTCGATAAAATTCCTTTGTAAAAAATACCATGCCCACCACCTCCAACGATGAGATCTTTATCAAAACAACGTGTTGCCTTCTCTACCTCTTCCAAGGTTATGATCATTCTTTCCGCAATACCCGCACTTTGGGATACCAATTGCTGCAACAGTTGTCCGCGATTTTGTTGGAAGAACTTGTGCTTTAACATTTGAGACCTCCGATGTTTAAGTTTCTTCTTAATAAATATTCCAGTGAGAAAAAATACTACTAGTCCGGCTCCAGCAGCAATTCCTATGACGATGCTCATACCTAAAAGTATATACAATATCGTTACATATTTATCAACTACATATAACATATATATAATTGCAGATATTATGTTGCAACAGTGCTCACCTTTAAATTTTCTACGGCCACCGCCTGCAGAAGACAAGAAAAAAAGAGAGGGAGGAAGTATAATTAAATTAACATACTTATGAACATAGTAGTACGGGTAAACAATAAAACAAATTAACCTCACGCATGCGCGAGGGGTGCTAACCTTTGCATCCGTCGACAAGATATGGGTTTCCATCGTAACCTGTGTTGCAATGACATGAATAGCCTCTAATCCTTGGTTTGCAGAAGCTGTTCTTGCTCCTACAGATGCCAGGACACTTAATATATTGTTGCGAGCTCCCGTTAGTTTTCAACCCCAAGCCACTAGGTTGCAATTGCAAGACCTCCCAGTCTAGACCTAAGAGGACCTCCAGTATGACTCCTCGATTTTCTTTCCATGACGATCGGGGAAGCTGGGAAAAGACTCGACGCTTGTTGAACCATCCTTCCTCTGCGATGAACGTATATGCGTCTGGAAATTCCTTATCAGAGGCACAAATTTCCAATGACTTGAACCAGAATTCACTACGCATGCCATTCTTCGACATGGAGATGGCGTGCTTGGCAGCAACCCATGCCATAGCAGTAATCGTCGTCAATGCCAGTTGCACTCGACGCATCAAAGGTTCCATTTTTGTTTCCGGAACAAAAGGTGGAACAACCACCAAGGATGGTCCGATTGCTATCCCCGACTGAGAGCCCCGCCTGCACACTGCACCCGGTGACAACGTTCTCGTTGCTGGTTGACAACGAGCAGGGAACTGTGTCACCATGGCCCATCCAGAGATGTGTGAGCGTCATCCCGATTCTGGCACCACAAACCTGGAGAAGTAGTAGGTCGGTGTTGATGACGCGCAGTGTGTTGTTAGGGAGAGAGATTTCTAGAACTCGGAGTGTACCGAGCTAGCATCAGTTGTGGGGGGTCGCGGCTTGTGTCACATGTGAGGTTAAAACCTGGAAGGTACTCCCTCCGTTCGGAATTATTTGTCGCAGAAATAGATATATCTAGACGTATTTTAGTTCTACATACATCCATTTCCGAGACAAGTAATTCCGAACGGAGGGAGTAGCACTTGGGCGGACCTATGCCAAATGTGTATGGCACACTCAGGTTGCCGCATGATGTGCTACAGTTACTTGCAGTTGCACCTGCGTACACGCAAACATCAATGAAACGTCAATAGTTATCCATTTTATCCGCCATCTCAATGTAGCATCAATGCACCTTGATTCGCAGACAGTACATGCATCTAGATTTGCAAACAGTACATGGATCTGTACACTAACTAGAAATAAGTAGCTAAGAGAAAACAGCTTAAGAAGTGCAGAATGCATGTTCTGCAACTATTCCATACTCCGTATTACATATAAACTTCCCATGAACTTACAGTTCAAGGAAATGTGAAATTTAACAAAATTGTTACTTCAAACTTGTGTCTATTTATTTTTCATAGTAGCATATGTTCTCCATCAGATGCCTTTTCACTATAAAAAAATTAGAGTTTAGCCCCTAACCACAATCAGATATTGGACCAACTATGGATTAAGTGTGTCTACAACAGAATGGGATTGAACCCATGGAACTGATGATGGCTGGGTGACGTACAACTCAAAGGGTGACTATGACCAACATTAAAAGAACAAACAATTTAGAAAGAGACATTCTCAATACTGTTGTGACGATGTTAGTTTTTAAGAATTATATTAGTAACTCAGATATTTCTATATATGCAGCATTGCTAGTACCCTGCACGTACGGGGGTTCATGGTGTATTAACTAAGTTAATGCATGGTCTACCAAAGATCAGAGATTTATAGACCATGAACCTCAGCATATAATGGGGAAAAGAAGATACACATATCTGCCCTAAATTAAGTTTCAGCCTTGGCTCACCTACGACTTTACTGAAGCAGCCACCAGGCGTATTGGGGTCGCCACTGGTTCCCTGTTGGCAGTGGCACTGAAACGAACCAACTGTATTGGTAAATTGGCCGAAGCACCTATAATCTTCTGACCGCTTGCATTCGTCGATGTCTGCAGTTAGACATAATAGTAAGATTATGTCTGTAAGGAACCTTGCTTGGGTGTACTCCCCTAGAAGAGTTCATCGGTTTCGATGCAGATTAAAGGTGGGACTGGAAGAGGCACCCTCCAGTAAGCAGTTTCGACATGCTCCTCTTACCTTCTCTTTTCACATGAGAGGTAAGAGTATATATTAGATCGGAATAGTTGATCTCATTAATTAGTGGCCTTATTAATTCTTACCTCCTTACCTCATATGTAAAAAGAAGGGGTAAGAGGGAGCATGTTAAAATTTGCCACAATAAAAAGGATAATATAGTCTTTTATATCCAAGTCAATCTATTCGATGTGTTTGATCTCCAATTTAATATAGTGATAGCCTTTCTATGTTGTTGTATAATACGTGCAAGATTTCTCGAAGCAAAACTCGTCTGCCTATAGATCCTTGTTCAAGAATTCATCCAATTAACCAGCTAACTTGCCGATTAGTCCCTACTCATAGGGTCAACGAGTAGCCGATTAACCGATAAATCATCCGATTAATTGATTAAATGGCTGATTAACTTGCCAATTAGCCAATTAATCCCCTACTCCCCAGCCAACCGAGCAGCTACCGGTTAACGATTTCCTCAACAATGTTGTAGATACAGTAGTAATCACTTTTGTTTCGGTACAACTACCCTAAACACAAGAACGATTGAGATTGGTCCGCAGCCTTTCATAATAAAAGGCATGATTGTCCTATTTTAAATAAACTTGGGCCATCTGTCAGCGTTGTACGTAAACATATGTACTCCTATCCAGGTTGTTCGGCCATTTTATCGGTCATTTTGCACTGCGAAAACTCCAGAAAGTACAAAACTTGTTGAAAACGAAAACAATTTGGCACGATGGACTGAATTGCTGATACAAGGTGATGGTAAAAATTGTGGCCATGTGACGGTGTAAAATACCAGGTGTTCACGAACGGACCCTTCTGGCCTACCCAAACACCCTCGGTGTAAAATACCATGTGATGATGCGGGCGAGGCGGTGTTCGGCGAGACCTATGACAAGGAAGATATCGCCGAGTCCGCTCCCCGCCGTGGTGAGCACGAAGCCGGCACGTCTGCGGCACCGCAGAGGAAGTGTAATGCACGGTAGGACGCCACCTCTCATGTCCTAGGAAAGCCCCGCTCCTCCCCTCCCATCTACGCCAAGCTTGGTGGGCTCACCATCTTCGGGCGACTAGTCGCTTAGTGGCTATGTGGAGGCGAACAGTTTCACTTCCCGAGCATCCGGAGGCGGAGCTGCAGAACGTCCAGGCGCCAGTGGAGACGCCGCCGAGACGGCGAAGCTTTAGTTCTCAGGGCTGATGGCCCGACACGGGGAACGGGCGCTGGTGACCATTTATATTAGAATTAATTATACCTTTAGAGCCAAATTAGCACCGTTTTGATGTAAATGCAATGAAATCCGTCATGTTTATATGAAATCCCACTAGTAGAAAAAGGACCTAATATGAGAAATATTAGTACAGGTTCGCATATGAGCCGGCACTAATGCGCCCATTAGTGCCGGTTCAAATGACTTGGCGGGAGGTGACCTTTAGTACCGGTTCGTTGGGAATCTTTAGTACCGGTTCGTGCCACGAACCGGTAGTAAAGATGCTGGTGCCCGACCAGCACCTTTAGTACCGGTTCGTGGCACGAACCGGTACTAAAGAGGTTGTGGCAGGCGCTATTTTTAGTCCCACCTCGCTCCCCTAACAAGTATTTGACCACCTTAAGTATGTTACTTCTCAAACTATCCCGAACATTTGGTCTTCATTGAACTCTATGTGTAGGATCTGTGGCTGCAATAGGAGTCTTCGCCGGTTCTTGAATCGGTGGTAGATTCCTATTGACGATTTAGATTCTATACAAAAAGATCGTTGATGATCAATGTATTTTTTATATGTACTTCTGTGTAGCAGTAGCGCTTTTGGCTGAAAGGCAGTAAAAAGATCGTTGATGCTCAATGTATTTTTTATATGTACTTCTGTGTAGCAGTAGCGCGTTTTGGCTGAAAGGCGGTACTGATCAATGTATTTTTTCTGCGTTCAGAGGAAGAAGAAGAAGAAGAAGGAGAGGAAGAAGGAGAAGAAGGAGAAGAGGAAGAAGAAGGAGAAGAAGAATAAGAAGGGGAAGAAGAAGGAAGAAGAAGAATAAGAATAGGAAGAAGAAGAA
>JAHHZJ010003463.1:0-21447 GCA_021437245.1 Aegilops speltoides
GCGTTGGCCTTAGCGTAGAGGAAGTAGTCGTCGTCCTCGGTCCAACCGATCCAAGCACCGTTACTCCGGCACCTCGAGTTCTTGACACGCGTACAGCTCGATGACACACCCGAACTCCGATCCAGCGAGAGGCGGGGAGGAGTTCGTCGGCCTGACAGCGTGGTGGCGATCTTGATGTTCTCTGTCGCGAGGCTTCGCCTAAGCACCGCTACAATATGACGAGGTGTAATATCGTGGAGGGGCACCGCTGCGGCTAAGAGCGATCACGATGATCAACTTGTGTGTCCATGGGGTGCCCCTACCCCGTATATAAAGGAGTGGAGGAGGGAGGGCTGACCCTCTACTATGGCGCGCCCTAGAGTCCTACTCCCAGGGAGTAGGATTCTCCCTTCCTAGTCAACTAGGAGTCCTTCCATGTATTAGGAGTAGGAGACAAGGAAGGGGAAGAGAGAGGGAAGGAAGGAGGGTGCGGCCTCCCCTAGTCAATTCGGACTAGGCCATGGGGGCGCGGCCTGCCCTAGGCAGCCCTCTCTCTTTCCCTTGAGGGCCCAATAAGGCCCAATACTTCTCCCGGCGAATTCCCGTAACTCTCGGTACTCGAAAAATACCGAATCACTCGGAACCTTTCCGAACTCGAATATAGTCGTCCAATATATCGATCTTTACGTCTCGACCATTTGAGGCTCCTCGTCATGTCCCGATCTCATCCGGGACTCCGAACTCCTTCGGTACATCAAAACTCATAAACTCATAATATAAGCATCATCGAAACCTTAAGCGTGCGGACCCTACGGTTCGAGAACAATGTAGACATGACCGAGACCGTCTCGGCCAATAACCAATAAGCGGGACCTGGATGCCCATATTGGTTCCTACATATTCTCGAAGATCTTTATCGGTCGGACCGCATAACAACATCGTTTTTCCTTTGTCATCGGTATGTTACTTGCCCGAGATTTGATCGTCGGTATTCAATACCTAGTTCAATCTCGTTACCGGCAAGTCTCTTTACTCGTTCCGTAATACATCATCTCTTAACTAACTCATTAGTTGCATTGCTTGCAAGGCTTATGTGATGTGCATTACCGAGAGGGCCAGAGATACCTCTCAGAGCATTGGAGTGACAAATCCTAATCTCGAAATCGCCAACCCAACAAGTACCTTTGGAGACACTGTAGAACACCTTTATAATCACCCGATTCGTTGTGACGTTTGGTAGCACACAAAGTGTTCCTCCGGTAAACGGGAGTTACATAATCTCATAGTCATAGGAACATGTATAAGTCATGAAGAAAGCAATAACAACATACTAAACGATCGGGTGCTAAGCTAACGGAATGGGTCATGTCAATCAGATCATTCAACTAATGATGTGATCCCGTTAATCAAATAACAACTCTTTGTACATGGTTAGGAAACATAACCATCTTTGATTAACAAGCTAGTCAAGTAGAGGCATACTAGTGACACTCTGTTTGTCTATATATTCACACATGTATTATGTTTCCGGTTAATACAATTCTAGCATGAATAATAAACATTTATCATGAAATAAGGAAATAAATAATAACTTTATTATTGCCTCTAGGGCATATTTCCTTTAGTCTCCCACTTGCACTAGAGTCAATAATTTAGATCACATCACCATGTGATTAACATCGATAGTTCACATCATCATGTGATTAACACCCATAGTTCACATCGTCATGTGACCAACACCCAAAGGGTTTACTAGATTCAGTAATCTAGTTCACATCGCTATGTGATTAACACCCAAAGAGTACTAAGGTGTGATCATGTTTTGCTTGTGAGAGAATCTTAGTCAACGGATCTTTCACATTCAGATCCATTATGTATTTTGCAATTTTCTATGTCTACAATGCTTTGCACGAAGCTACTCTAGCTAATTGCTCTCACTTTCAATATGTATCTAGATCGAGACTTAGAGTCATCGGATCGGTGTCAAAACTTGCATCGATGTAACCCTTTATGCGAACCTTTTGTCACTTCCATAATCGAGAAACATATCCTTATTCCACTAAGGATAATTTTGACCGTTGTCGATGATCTACTCCTAGATCACTATTGTACTCCTTGCCAAACTTCGGTGTAGGGTATACAATAGATCGGTACACAGCATGGCATACTTTATAGAACCTATGGCCAAGGCATAGGAATGACTTTCATTCTCTTTCTATCTTCTGCGTGTGGTCGGGTTTTGAGTCTTACTCAATTTCACACCTTGTAACATAGGCAAAAACTCTTTCTTTGGTGTTCCATTTTGAACTACTTCAAAATCTTGTCAAGGTATGTACTCATTGAAAAAACTTATCAAGCGTCTTGATCTATCTCTATAGATATTGATGCTCAATATGTAAGCAGACTTCTTGAGGTCTTTCTTTGAAAAACTCCTTTCAAACACTCCTTTATGCTTTGAGAATAATTCTACATTATTTCGATCTACAATATGTCATTCACATATACTTATCGAAATGATGTAATGCTCCACTCACTTTCTAGTAAATCGAGGCTTCACCGAAGTCTGTATAAAACTATATCTTTGATCAACTTATCAAGCGTATATTCTAACTCGAGATGCTTGCACCGGTCCATAAATGGATCATTGGAGCTTGCACATTTTATTAACACCTTTAGGATCGACAAAACCTCTTGGTTGCATCACATACAACTCTTCTTTAATAACTCCATTAAGGAATGCAGTTTTGTTTATCCATTTGCAGATTTCATAAAATCGGCAATTGCTAACATGATTTGGACAGACTTAAGCATAGATCTGGTGAGAAATTCTCATCGTAGTCAACACTTTGAACTTGTCGAAAACTTTTTTTTGCGACAATTCTAGCTTTGTAGATAGTAACAATACTATCGGCGTCCGTCTTCCTCTTAAAATCCATTTAATTAACATGGCTTGCGATCATCGAGCAAGTCGGTCAAAATCCATACTTTGTTCTCATACATGGATCATATCTCAGATTTTATGGCCTCAAGCCATTTCGCGGAATCTGGGCTCATCATCGCTTCCTCATAGTTCGTAGGTTCATCATGGTCTAGTAACATGACTTCCAGAATAGGATTACCGTACCACTCTAGTGCGGATCTTACTCTGGTTGATCTCTGAGTTCGATAACAACTTGATCGAAGTTTCATGATCATCATCATTAACTTCCTCACTAATTGGTGTAGGTGTCACGGAACCAATTTACGTGATGAACTACTTTCCAATAAGGGAGCTGATGCATTACCTCATCAAGTTCTACTTTCCTCCTACTCACTTCTTTGAGAGAAACTCCTTCTCTAGAAAGGATCCATTTTAACAGCGAATGTCTTGCCTTGGATCTGTGATAGAAGGTGTACCCAACAATTTCCTTTGGGTATTCTATGAAGGCGCACTTCTCCAATTTGGGTTTGAGCTTATCGGGATGAAACTTTTCACATAAGCATCGCAGCCCCAAACTTTAAGAAAGCGACAACTTTGGTTTCTTGCTAAACCACAGTTCATATAGTGTCGTCTTAGCAGTTTAGATGGTGCCCTATTTAGCGTGAATGCAGTTGTCTCTAATGCATGATCCCAGCGATATTAGTAAATCGGTAGAAACATCATAGATTGTACTATATCCAATAAAATGCGGTTATGGCGTTCGGACACACCATTATGATGTGGTGTTACCGGTGGCATGAATTTGTGAAACTATTCCACATTGTTTTAATTGAAGACCAAACTCGTAACTCAAATATTTGTCTCCGCGATCAGATCGTAGAAACCTTATTTTCTTGTCACGATGATTTTCCACTTCACTCTGAAATTCTTTGAACTTTTCAAATATTTCAGACATATGTTTCCTGTGAAGGTCAGAAAAATAACGATACCCGCCGCGAGCTTTAACATTCATCGGATCGCATACATCAATATGTATTATTTCCAATAAATCAGTCCACTGTTCCGGAGAATGGAGTCTTAGTCATCTTGCCCATGAGGCATGGTTCGCAAGCATCAAGTGATTCATAATCAAATGATTCCAAAATCCCATCAGCATGGAGTTTCTTCATGCGCTTTACACCGATATGACCTAAACGGCAGTGCCACAAATAAGTTGCACTATCATTATTAACTTTGCATCTTTTGGTTTCAATATTATGAATATGTGTATCACTACGATCGAGATCCAATGAACCATTTTCATTGGGTGTGTAACCATATAAGGTTTTATTCATGTAAACAGAACAACAGTTTATTCTCTTACTTAAATGAATAACCGTATTGCAATAAACATGATCAAATCATATTCATGCTCAGCGCAAACACCAAATAACATTTATTTAGGTTCAACACTAATCCGAAAGTATAGGGGTGTGCGATGATGATCATATCAATCTTGAAACTACTTTCACACACATCGTCACTTCACCCTTAACTACTTTACATTTTATACGCAACTCCGTTTTGAGTTAATACTCTTAGCGAACCGAGTACCAAATACCGAGGGGTTGCTATAAACACTAGTAAAGTACACATCAATAATATGTATGTCAAATATACCTTTGTTCACTTTGCCATCCTTCTTATCCACCAAATACTTGGGGTAGTTACGCTTCGATGACCGGTCCCTTTGCGGTAGAAGCACTTAGTCTCGGGCTTAGGTCGGACTTGGGCTTCTTCATGAGCGACAACTTGCTTGCCGTTCTTCTTGAAGTTCCTTCTATCCCTTTGCCCTTTTCTTGAAACTAGTGGTCTTGTTAACCATCAACACTTGATGTTCTTTCTTGATTTCTACCTTCATCGATTTCATCATCATGAAAAACTCGAGAATCATTTTCATCATCCCTTGCATACTATAGTTCATCACGAAGTTCTACTAACTTGGTGATGGTGACTAGAAAATTCTATCAATCACTATCTTATCGGAAGATCAACTCCCACTTGATTCAGCGATTGTAGTACCCGGACAATCGAGCACATGCTCACTAGTTGAGCGATTCTCCTCCATCTTTTAGCTATAGAACTTGTTGGAGACTTCGTATCTCTCAACTCGGGTATTTGCTTGAAATATTAACTTCAATTCTGGAACATCTCATATGGTCCATGATGTTCAAAACATCTTTGAAGTCGATTCTAAGCCATAAAGCATGGTGCACAAAACTATCAAGTAGTCATCATATTGAGCTAGCCTTGCGTTCATAACGTCGCATCGCTCTGCAATAGGTCATCACCTAGCGGTGCATTAAGGACATAATTCTTTTGTACAGCAATGAGGATAAACCTCAGATCGCGGATCCAATCCACATCATTGCTACTAACATTTTTCAACACAATTTTCTCTAGGAACATATCAAAATAAACATATGAAAGCAACAACGCGAGCTATTGATCTACAACATAATTTGCAAAATACTACCAGGACTAAGTTCATGATAAATTTAAGTTCAATTAATCATATTACTTAAGAACTCCCACTTAGACAGACATCTCTCTAGTCATCTAAGTGATCACGTGATCCAAATCAACTAAACCATAACCGATCATCACGTGAGATGGAGTAGTTTTCAATGGTGAGCATCTTATGTTGATCATATCTACTATATGATTCATGCTCGACCTTTCGATCTCCGTGTTCCGAGGCCATATCTGCATATGCTAGGCTCGTCAAGTTTAACCTGAGTATTCCGCGTGTGCAAAACTGGCTTGCACCCGTTGTAGATGGACGTAGAGCTTATCACACCCGATCATCACGTGGTGTCTGGGCACGACGAACTTTGGCAACGGTGCATACTCAGGGAGAACACTTCTTGATAATTATTGAGAGATCATAAATGCTACCGTCAATCAAAGCAAGAATAAGATGTATAATAGATAAACATCATATGCAATCAAAATATGTGACATGATATGGTCATGATCATCTTGCGCCTTTGATCTCCATCTCCAAAGTACTGTCATGATCTCTATCGTCACCGGCACGACACCATGATCTTCATCATCTTGATCTATATCAATGTGTCATCACATGGTTGTCTCACCAACTATTGCTCTTGCAACTATTGCTATCGTATAACGATAAAGTAAAGCAATTATTTGGCACTTGCATCTTATGCAACAAAGAGACATCCATAGAGCTTCTGCCAGTTGCCGATAACTTCAACAAAACATGATCATCTTATACAACAACTTATATCTTATCACGTCTTGACCATATCACATCACAACATGCCCTGCAAAAACAAGTTAGACGTCCTCTACTTTGTTGTTGCAAGTTTTACGTGGCTGCTACGGGCTTAGCAAGAACCGTTCTTACCTACGCATCAAAACCACAACGATAGTTCGTCAAGTTAGTGCTGTTTTAACCTTCGCAAGGACGGGCGTAGCCTTTTCGGTTCAACTAAAGTTGGGCCGACACCCGCCAGCCACACGTGTGCAAAGCGCGTCGGTAAAACCAGTCTCGCGTAAGCGTCTGGCGTAATGTCGGTCGGGCGCTTCATCCAACAATACCGCCCGAACCAAAGTATGACATCTTTGGTAAGCGGTATGACTTATATCGCCCACAACTCACGTGTGTTCTACTCGTGCATATAACATCAAACCATAAAACCTAGGCTCGGATGCCCTTTGTTGGGGAGCGTAGTAATTTCAAAAATTTCCTACGCACGCGCAAGATCATGGTGATGCATAGCAGCGAGAGGAGAGTGTTGTCTCGTACCCTCGTGAACCCGAAGCGAAAGCGTTGGCAGCGTAGAGGAAGTAGTCGTCGTCCTCCGCTCCAACCGATCCAAGCACCGTTACTCGGCACCTCCGAGTTCTTGACACCGTAAAGCTCGATGACACACCCGAACTCCGATCCAGCGAGGCGCGGGGAGGAGTTCCGTCGGCCTGACGGCGTGGTGGCGATCTTGATGTTCTCTGTCGCGGGGCTTCACCTAAGCACCGCTACAATATGACCGAGGTGTAATATCGTGGAGGGGCGCTGCAGCTAAGGAAGGATCACGATGATCAACTTGTGTGTCCATGGGGTGCCCCTACCCCGTATATAAAGGAGTGGAGGAGGGAGGGCGGCCCTCTACTATGGCGCCCTAGGGAGTCCTACTCCCCGGGAGTAGGATTCTCCCTTTCATAGTCAACTAGGAGTCCTTCCATGTATTAGGAGTAGGAGACAAGGAAGGGGAAGAGAGAAGGGAAGGAAGGAGGGGTGCGGCCCTCCCCTAGTCAATTCGGACTAGGCCATGGGGGCGCGGCCTGCCCTAGGCAGCCCCTCTCTCTTTCCTTGAGGGCCCAATAAGGCCCAATACTTCTCCCGGCGAATTCCGTAACTCTCGGTACTCGAAAAATACCGAATCACTCGGAACCTTTCCGAACTCGAATATAGTCGTCCAATATATCGATCTTTACTTCTCGACCATTTGAGACTCCTCGTCATGTCCCGATCTCATCGGTACTCCGAACTCCTTGGTACATCAAAACTCATAAACTCATAATATAAGCATCGCCGAAACCTTAAGCGTGCGGACCCTACGGTTCGAGAACAATGTAGACATGACCAATACCGTCTCGGCCAATAACCAATAGCGGGACACTGGATGCCCATATTGGTTCCTACATATTCTCTGAAGATCTTTATCGGTCGGACCGCATAACAACACCGTTGTTCCCTTTGTCATCGGTATGTTACTTGCGAGATTTGATCGTCGGTATTCAATACCTAGTTCAATCTCGTTACCGGCAAGTCTCTTTACTCGTTCCGTAATACATCATCTACTTAACTAACTCATTAGTTGCATTGCTTCAAGGCTTATGTGATGTGCATTACCGAGAGGTCGAGAGATACCTCTCAGAGCATTGGAGTGACAAATCCTAATCTCAAAATCGCCAACCCAACAAGTACCTTCGGAGACACACTGTAGAGCACCTTTATAATCACCCGATTCGTTGTGGCGTTTGGTAGCACACAAAGTGTTCCTCCGATAGCAGGAGTTGCATAATCTCATAGTCATAGGAACATGTATAAGTCATGAAGAAAGCAATAGCAACATACTAAGCGATGGGTGCTAAGCTAGCGGAATGGGTCATGTCAATCAGATCATTCAACTAATGATGTGATCTCGTTAATCAAATAACAACTCTTTGTCCATGGTTAGGAAACATAACCATCTTTGATTAACAAGCTAGTCAAGTAGAGGCATACTAGTGACACTCTGTTTGTCTATATATTCACACATGTATTATGTTTCGGGTTAATACAATTCTAGCATGAATAATAAACATTTATCATGAAATAAGGAAATAAATAATAACTTTATTATTGCCTCTAGGGCATATTTCCTTCACCGATGGCGGTTATATTATGAGTTTATGAGTTTTGATGTACGAAGGAGTTGGAGTCCGGATGAGATCGGGGACGATGGAGAGAGTCTCGAAATGAATCGAGGCGTAAAGATCGATATATTGGACGACTATATTCGGAGTTCGGAAAGGATTCAGTGATTAGGGTATTTATCGAATCACCGGAGTTACGGAGAATTCGCCGGGGAGAAGTATTAGGGCCTTATTAGGCCACTGGAAGAGGGCTGCCTAGGGCAGGCGCGCGCTTCATGGCCTAGTCGGGTGGACTGGGAGGAACCGCACCCCTCCTTCCTTCGCTTCTCTCTTCCCCTTCCTTGTCCCTACTCTAATACATGGAAGGTCTCCTAGTTGGACTAGGAAGGGAATCCTACTCCAGTGGAGTAGGACTCCCAAGCGCGCCATGATGAGAGGGACCCTCCTCCTCCTCCTTTATATCTGAGGCGAGGGCACCCATGGACACCAAGTTGATCATTGAGATCGTTTTAGCGTGTCTTGTGCCCCCCTCCGATATTACGCCTCGGTCATATTGTAGCGGTGCTTAGGCGAAGCCGCAACAGAAGAACATCAAGATCGTCCTGCCGCCCGTCGTCTTGACGAACTCCTCCATTACCTTTGCTTGGATGAATCGAGAATTCATCGAGCTGTCTGGCGTGTCAAGAACTTCAGTGGGAATGCTTGATGCTTGGATCGGTTGGACCGGAAGGCGTCGACTACTTCCTCTATGTTGTGTCAATTCGCTTGATCCAGTGCGTGAACAACTCTCCCCTCTCGTTGCTATGCATCACCATGATCTGCGTGTGCGTAGGAAATTTTGAAATCTCGTTCCCCACAACTGTGCATGCATAACTCATCAATTCGATGCCTTACCCGAGTAAAGAGCGAATATGCACAAGACAGTAACACTCACTCGAAGTTGTAAGGAAAGAGTATTTCCCTTTCGTTTTGATGTCGAAGGAACACTTTTTAGCAAGTTTTCCTCTTGGGACATGGATATCATTGAAATCTTGGGATATCACAATATCTCTTATTTAATGCATCTATATACTTGGTAATATGTGGAAGGCTCAGCCTTTTGCCTGGTGTTTTGTTCCACTCTTGGACCCCTAGTTTCTGTCATACCGGTGTTATGTTCCTTGATTTTGCGTTTCTAACACGGTTGGGGTTTATGGGCCCCCCTTGACAATTCGCTTTAAATAAAACTCTTCCAGCAAAGCCCAACATTGGTTTTACCATTTGCCTAATAACAACTAAAACTTGTATAGGGACACCTGGCCCCAGGAGTCCTTAATCACCCTCGAGGCGGTGCTCCTCATGAGTGTTAGTCCACCTCACATACCACTCTGAGGCGATCGCATCCTTAATAAGCCCTCACAGTGCAGTGGTGACTTGATCCGAGTTTCATGATCACTATCATAGCTTCTACTTCAATTGGTGTAGGTGCCACAGGAACAACTTCTGTGCCTGCTACACACTAGTTGTAGTGACACTAGTAAACTCTTTGGATGTTGGTCACATGGCGATGTGACTGTGTAGTCATAATCACATGGCGATGTGAACTAGATTATTGACTCTAGTGCAAGTGGGAGCCGGTTGGAAATATGCCCTAGAGCAATAATAAATTAGTTATTATTATATTTCCTTGTTCATGATAATCGTTTAGGGATAATTAGATTTATGCCCCTAGTTGTGTCACTAGTCTGCTGTTTTACCCTAATTCCCAAAAGTCACGGTTACATCCAAGTCACTTTGCTCCTCTTATGCTTTTGCCCTTACATTTGTTTGACCGTCGGTTTGAAAACTTAAGTAACTAATTTATACTAAATCAGAAAAATGCAAATAAGATACCAAAATGTTGAGGAAAAACATCACCTATATGTTAGTGTCATTTGCATTCATGAAAAAATGTTGGAAAGTGCACATCCGAGTTTTAGCTCTTTTGATACCACCATGAATAGTAAACTCTAAAAAATGCCAAAAATTAAAAAAATATGGTGGCAAAGAGCGACAAATATTCTAAGTCTTGCCAAGTTTCATTAGGGAGCGACATTAATTGGAAGTCGTGGTAGAAAAATAATCTATTTTGGAGTGTGATTGGTTTTTGCGTGGCACCCATGAATGTTATTCCACAGATGAAACTTAACGGTACTAAAACATTTGTCATTCTTGCCACCAAAATTTTACGAACTTTGAATTTTACTATTCATGGTGGTAGCATAAACTAAAACTTCGAATAGGCCTCAACACTTTCATGAATGCAAATATTTCATTTATGTTTTTCTAAACATTTGGTATCTTATTTGCATTTGATTTAGTATGAATTAGTTATGAAGTTTCAAGCTGACGATCAACGTCGAAAGCAAAAAGCAAATGAAGAGGAAGCTGATGACTTGAGTGGGGTAAAAACGGTAAAGACATATAATTATCTAATCGTTATTATCCATGCTATAATTGTATTGATAGGAAACTTCAGATACATGTGTTGGTACATAGACAACACCATGTCCTAGTAAACCTCTAGTTGACTAGCTCGTTGATCAATAGATGGTTACGGTTTCACGACCATGGACATTGGATGTAGATTGATAAGCGGGATCACATCATTAGAAGAATGATGTGATGGACAAGACAATCCTAAGCCTAGCACAAAGATGCGTAGTTAGGTATGCTAAAGCTTTTCTAATGTCAAGTATCATTTCCTTAGACCATGAGATTGTGCAACTCCGGATACGTAAGGAATGCTTTGGGTGTACCAAGCGTCCTGGCGTATTGGGTGGCTATAAAGATGCACTCTGGTATCTCGAAAATGTATCATTGGGTTGTACGAGATAGGGCGGGATTGTCACTCCGTGTGGCGAGAGGTATCTCGGGCCCTCGGTAGGACATCATCATAATGTGCACAATGTGGTCAAAGAGTTGATCGGCGGGATGATGTGTTCTGGAGCGAGTAAAGAGACTTGCGATGCGAAGATTGAACAAGGTATCGGTATCTGCGCGATCGAATCTCGAGCAAGTACAATACCGCTAGACAAAGGGAATTGTATCTGAGGATTGATTGGGTCCTTGACGCCGTGGTTCATCCGATGAGATCATCGTGGAACATGTAGGAGGACCAACATGGGTATCGAGATCCAGCTGTTGGTTATTGACGGAGGCGTCTCGGTCATATGCGCATGTCTCCCGAACCCGTGGGGTCTACACATAGGTTCGATGGCTAGGGTTATAAAGGAAGTTTGTATGTAGTTCTTGAATGTTGTTGAGTCCGGATGAGATCGAGCGTCACGAGGAGTTCGGAATGGTGGGAGGTAAAGATTTATATATGGAAAGTTGTTGTTAGGGTTCGGGAAAGATCGGGTTTTAGGTGTTATCAAGGAAGCTTCGGAGGATTCGGAGGATTCGGAGGGGTCGGTCGGAAATGTTCCACCACGTCCAATACAGATGCATGGGCCATAGGGGGTGCCCTAGCCTTAATGGGCCGAGGCGCCAGCCCCTAAGGCCCATGGCGCGGGAAGGGAACCCTAAGGAGGGCCTCCACTTGACGGGAGGCACTCCTCCCTGCAACGCCGCCGCCCAACCCTAGATGGGATCTGGGGGCGGCCCCTCTTCCCCACCTATAAATAGTGGAGGGTGGGAGGCAGCCGCACCTGAGATGCCAATTCGGCCATAGCTCCTAAGTACTCCTCCTCTCCTTTATACCTTGGCGAAGCCTTCAGGATGCCATGCTCCTCCACCACCACCACACCATTGTCTTCTGCTGGATGGAGTCATCCTCAAGCTGTCCCTCTCTCCTTGTTGGATCAATGCATGGGAGGCGTCAGCTTTGTCACGTGTGTTGAATCTTTGAGGTCTCCGTCAGATTCGGCACTAGGATCACAGGTGATTTGGATCCTGACGATGCGACTCCTTCAACCCGTTCTCTTGAATGCAAGCCTAGCGATCTACAAGGGTATGTAGATGCACTCTCCTTCCCTCGTGCTGGTTTCTCCATAGATAGGTCTTGGTGACGTAGGAAAAATTTTAATTTCTTTCGTTCCCCAATGATGGTATCGAGCTAGGTCTATTGCGTAGATACTTTGCGAGTAGAACACAAAGTAGTTGTGGGCGTTGATGTTATTCAATATGCTTACCGTTACTAGTCCAATCTTGATTAGCGGACATCGTGGGATAGGCCGGCGGACAGACAACAACGTGGGTTCATTCCACCAATTGACATGCACTTGTTGCATAAGGTGGCTAGCGGTGCAGTCTCTCCACTTTAGTTGGATCGGATTCGATGAAAAGGGTCCTTATGAAGGGTAAATAGCAATTGACATAGCACGTGGTTTTTGTAGGTAAGAAAGCGTTCTTGCTAGAAACCCATAGCAGCCACGTAAAACATGCAAACAACAATTAGAGGGCGTCTAACTTGTTTTGCGAGGGTATGCTATGTGATGTGATATGGCGGGAAGAATGTGATGAATGATATGTGATGTAAGATTGATCATGTTCTTGTAATAGGAATCACGACTTGCATGTCAATGAGTATGACAACCGGCGAGAACCATAGGAGTTGTCTTAATTTGTTGTATGACCTGTGGGTCAATGAACAACGCCATGTAATTACTTTACTTTCTTTGCTAAACCGTTAGCCATAGTAGTAAAAGTAATAGTTGGCGAGACAACTTCATGGAACCGATGATGGAGATCATGATGATGGAGATCATGGTGTCATGCCGGTGGCGATGATGATCATGGAGCCCCAAAGATGGAGATCAAAGGAGCAAAATGATATTGGCCATATCATGTCACTTTTGATTGCATGTGATGTTTATCATGTTTATGCATCTTATTTGCTTAGAGCAGCCGGTAGTAAATAAGATGATCCCTCATTAAAATTTCAAGAAAGTGTTCCCCTAAGCGTGCTTTTTCGTTAAGTTAAATGGCTTGAAGCCGCGTGATGATCGGGTGTGATAGATTCTTACGTTCACATTCTAGCGGGTGTAAGCGGATTACACACAGCGAAACACTTAGGTTGACTTACGATCCTAGCATGTATAGACATGGCCTCGGAACACAAGTGTAGGATCGAAAGTATGTCTAGAGGGGGGGTGATTAGACTACTTGACAATATAAAAATTATGCCTTTTGACAACGACAAGTTTTTGGCAGATTCACGGTTATGATCAAGTCATGCATCACCCTACACATGCAATTCTAGAGTATAGGCAGCGGAAAGTAAATTGCACATGTAGTAAAGAGAGGTGGAGAAGATCAAATGCAATTTGGAGACGGAGATTTTTCTCGTGGTTCCGATGGAGGTGGTGCTCGTCAATCCACGTTGATGGAGACTTCAACCCACGGAGAATGTAACTGCGAGAGTCCACGGAGGGCTCCACCCACGAAGGGTCCACGAAGAAGCAACCTTGTCTATGCCATCATGGCCTCATACGGAGGGCTAGCCTTTGGGGTAGATCTTCACAAAGTAGGCGATCTCCTTGCCCTTACAAACTTCTTGGTTCAACTCCACATCTCGTGAGGCTCCCAGCGACACCTAACCAATCTAAGGCACCACCCTCCAAAAGGTAATAGATGGTGTTGATGATGATGAACTCCTTGCTCTTGTGCTTCAAATGGTAATCTCCCCAACCTCAACTCTCTTCTCACGTTTGGTTGTGGTGGAAGAAAGGATTGAGTGGAAAGCAACTTAGGAAGGCTAGAGATCAAGTTTCATATGGTGGGAGTGGAGCAACAGTCTCAACACAAAGGTTAGATAGTTTTCTTCTCGAAATGTAAGGTAGGAGTGGTAGTTCTTTACGATGGCTCTCTTCACGAATGAAGAGGGGTGGAGAAATTATTTATAGCCTCCACACAAAATCCAACCGTTACACACATTTGACCAATCTCGGTGGGACGAAGTTGACAACTTCGGTGAGACCGAAAGTTTCAAATCAATGTGAGCGTTGGGATTTCAGTGGAATGAACCTACAATCTCGATTGATCAGAATTCATTGTAAATACAGAGAGCTTGCCAATCTACGGTGGGACCGACTTACATCATCTCGGTGACCCGATTTGATAACCGAAGGATTACGAGAAGCTTGGCAGCATCAAGTTTCGGTGAGACCGAGTTCAGAATCGGAAAATCCGAAATTTCTAGGGTTTGGCTATATGGTGAAGTGGGTTCATCTCGGTGTGGTGAGTTTAGGAATAATCGAATGGGATGAGATTACATTATGTAGTGTATATGGCAATGAGAGTTCTTGATAGTTTAGGAGATGTATCACTAAGCACTTTGAAAGACGGATCATTATCATAACCTCATCCTTTTAATAGTATTGGCTTTCCTATGGACTCAATGTGATCTTGGATCACTAAACCAAAAATGGAGTCTTGAGCTTTTGCCAATGCTTGCCTTAGCATTTTGAGGTCCACTTCTTGAGTCCTTGCCATACCCATATCAACTGAACTTTCTAAAATGATTCTCAAGTAACTATTAGTTCAATGATATATATGTTGTAAATTACCAAAACCACCCGGGGATTAGTTGCACTTTTCAATCTCCCCTTTTTGGTAATTGATGACAACATATAGATCAAAACTTGACAAAGGATATAATCAATGAATAATATAAATCGCATTTGAGAAGTATGGTGATAAGCAAAAGCCTCCTAAATTTGTGCATTATTTAAGATTTGCGTTTGAATGCAAATGCCTGATCGATTAGGATCATGGGTCACTCTTCCATGTCACATACATCTTGGTGGGCGCAAATGATAAAATGAATAGCATGCACAATCACCAAGACATGAGTAAATGGTCATACAAGATAGGAATAGCATATGATAAGCATTAAGCACATTAAGGCATGAAGCGACCAAGCACTCATTAAGGTAGAACAAGCAGTATCAAACACAGAAATGTCGAAAACTAGAAGTATCTCAAAGCTGCAAAGAGCGAAAGAGCAGCGACTGACACTCTCTCTCGAAGTCCTATGATCTATACAATTTCTCCCCTTTGGCAAAAGTTGCCAAAAAGTTCGAAAAGGCATAGAGCTAAGCGTCCTTTGGGACTCTTTGGCTCTCATGCAGGTTGATGGAGTTGATATGGCGACATGGCGAAGACCTGGCGATGTGCATCTTTGGAGGAGTAGTCCTTTGGAGGTGTTGTGAAGCAATGATGGAGCGTAAGTGTGAGGTCTTTGAAGTGTAGTCTGGTGTGCATCCTTTGGAATAGCGGTGATCGAGTCTTGTAGGAACCGGAGCGATGTTTGATAATCATCTGGACTAAGTCATCTGCATCTCACATCTGCTCTTCCTTCTCCCTCTTTGCTTCCTCAATATCTCGCCTCAAGCTTGTTGGTGATTACTTGCATTTGAGTCGACTTCACATCGGGCGTGGATCTTGTCTTCAACAATCCTCTCAAGGCTCTCTGAGGCACTGTACTTGGCAGAGCGGTTGCTCAATCCTTTGGGTAGCTTCAAGCTGCTCTCCAACACTCTTTGGTTTAGGCACTGCTCTCTTGCTTCCTTGTCGACTTTGGCTTTCTTGGCAGCTTCAATCTTTGCTTGACCCTCAAGCTGAAGTTGGATCCTCCTCATCCATCACAACAACATTATCCTCATGCTATAGTGCATTGGTAAGTGTGGTCTATCCAACAAGTATGTGCCCGTGCCAAACTTGGCATTGATAAGCATCACGAATATGCGAAGCGAATCCACGACCTCTTACGGTGATTGGGTCCTCTTGATGGTCTCAACTATCAAGTCCATCACCTTGAAAGTGCTCTCTCATCAAGTATATGCAGCATGTTGATAGAGTATCCTCACGATCATCACGATGATCTCGGACTTGGGCATCAAGGTATGCCTCGAGAATAGTGTTTGTGGTAGGTAGACACACTGGAGATAGTACTGCGAGCGAGCTTCCATATTGCCAAATCCTTATTTGGAACCTCCTTGTACATATTCTTCATGGATTCATGGTTCTTCTTGGGAATACCATAGACATCAACATCATCCTCTCTTGGCCTTTGGAGCATTGGAAGTTCTGCCCATTCTTCGCAGTTGAAGAGAATCTTTGGCCTTGATCATCCATGTGATCTTTCCATCGGATAGAAATGAGTAGTGGCATAGAATTGCATAATCATCTCATCATTCCAATCAATCGACCGACCTACACAAAGTCTGCAACACCACATGCGGTGAAGCTTTCATGCACATGTGGAAAGAAGTCTGTGCTCTTCCAGCGTGAATGTATTTCCAGGTCAGCGTGTCTGGTATGCGCAACTATGGGCTTCTTGTCCATCGTACGATCTCATAGAAGTCCTGCTGCTCTACGGTGTGTGGAATCTTGGATCAGCAGCAGTTCTTCTCCTCACGGCATATGGGTGATTGTCTCCACTAGCACAGAGACCTCTATCTTTCCTTTCCTTCATGTTCTCGGCTTGAGGATGAGCATCATTGTGTAGTGGCGGTTTACGTCGAAGTTTGGCAAGGCGGTGCCTCATCATCGACACAGCTGGTGGCACATCATCTTTCTTCTTCTCGGATCCGGGGATGTTCTGTTGTCTTCTTTGGCTTGGCGGCGGGCTTTGTTGGAGCTGCCTTGGCTGGAGGCAGATGGCTTAGACTTTGAAGTGGCTCAGTACAGATGGCATCACCCATGAGCTTGGAAGCCACGAGGGAGGCTGGGGTGCTTCCTCATCCTCATCTTCCTCTGCTGCATCATCATGCACAATCCTCTTCCTCTTGGAAGTTTTCTTCACCTTGCTTGTAGTTTCCTCTTCCATACTCGACTTCTTGGCAATAGTGGACTACTTCACTTTTACGGTGCCTTTCTTTGTCTGTTGACCTTGAGGCTCTTTGGCAACAACTTTTATCTTGGGCTTTGAGGAGACCTCTTCCTCAACAATGAAATCAGAATCTTCTTCATGGAGTTCCTCTTCTTTACGGCTCACGGTGGCTGGGGAGAGTAAACCACTTGGTGTACTCCTCTCACCATCATCGATGAAATTTTGGGATCGGGACTAGTGCACGCCTCTGGAATATCTGCAATAGGTGACTCGGACCTGTTACATACATCCGGCATCGACATGGTGACAACTTTGTGAATAGATAAGGTGTAGGCGAGTGAGAAGTTATCACAAAGCTACGAAGTTTTGCAAACAAAATGAGTTCAAATTTTAGTATTAGGTTTTCCAGAAGACATTTCGTCGGACCGAGTTTAAAATTCGGTGAATCCGAAGTGTTCAAACAGAGCATTCACACCATTTTATTAGACCGAAGTGGGTTTCGGTCTGCCGAAAACACTAGGGTTCCACGAGAATCCTCATTTGGTCACTACGGTTCGAGAACAATGTAGAACATGACCAGAACCGTCTTGGTCAATAACCAATAAGCGGGACACGGATGCCCATATTGGTTCCTACATATTCTCTGAAGATCTTTATCGGTCAAACCGCATAACAACATCGTTGTTCCCTTTGTCATCGGTATGTTACTTGCGAGATTCGATCGTCGGTATCAATACCTACTTCAATCTCGTTACGGAAAGTCTCTTTACTCGTTCAAGTAATACATCATCTACAACTAACTCATTAGTTGCAATGCTTTAAAGCTTATGTGATGTGCATTACGAGAGGGCCGGAGATACCTCTCGAGCATTAGATGACAAATCTAATCTCGAAATCGCCAACCCAACAAGTACCTTTGGAGACACACATGAGCACCTTTATAATCACCCGATTCGTTGTGACGTTTGGTAGCACACAAAGTGTTCCTCCGGTAAGCAGGAGTTGCATAATCTCATAGTCATAGGAACATGTATAAGTCATGAAGGAAGCAATAGCAACATACTAAGCGATCGGGTGCTAAGCTAACGGAATGGGTCATGTCAATCAGATCATTCAACTAATGATGTGATCCCATTAATCAAATAACAACTCTTTGTCCATGGTTAGGAAACATAACCATCTTTGATTAACAAGCTAGTCAAGTAGAGGCATACTAGTGACACTCTTTTGTCTATATATTCACACATGTATTATGTTTAGGTTAATACAATTCTAGCATGAATAATAAACATTTATCATGATATAAGAAATAAATAATAACTTTATTATTGCCTCTAGGGCATATTTCCTTGATCTCCCACTTGCACTAGAGTCAATAATCTAGATCACATCACCATGTGATTAACATCGATAGTTCACATCATCATGTGATTAACACCCATAGTTCACATCGCCATGTGACCAACACCCAAAGGTTTACTAGATTGATAATCTAGTTCACATCGCTATGTGATTAACACCCAAAAGAGGTGTGATCATGTTTTGCTTGTGAGAGAATCTTAGTCAGGGTCTCCGGCGCGGGAAGATTCCGTTTGGCGGCGGAACTGCGGCGGCCCTGGCGGCGATGGAGCGATCCGGAGACCACGGCGGCGGCAAAGGGGTAATGGGGCGAAAGCGTTTGAAGTAAAATCAGCGGGCCCTCGGGTATATATACCCCTTTGCCGGTGGGACGGTTGTAAAACTTCGGTGGCACCGAATGGATAACTTCGAAGGCGATTATGCCCGATCACGCCGAAAATCACAACTTCGGTTTCACCAAGGTGAAAACCTAGATCAATCTAAATGTTTTCGGTTTGACCCGAATTTGAGTGGGTTGGTGCATAAAATCACTTAGAAGGTTTTGGAAGTTAGCCTTTGGCGGATCGGTGGCTCAGTGCTCCTCACTGGAGGGTCCAAAAATACTTGTTCAAAGTTTGTGATGTAAGCATGAATAGAATTTGAGAAAGCATAGATAGCTAGGGGAGGTACTTAGGCATTCTTGTCCATCCATTTGGTCGAGAAAAAATCAAAAGACCAAAGCAACAAATGGATGTCCTTGAATGGATAAAATCATGCATCAACATGCTCACACAATAAGATAGCAAATAAAATATGTGTCAAACATGCACCAATCAAAAACTCTAGCTACTATCACACAATTTGTCGATGGTAGGGTCATCTTTATATGATATATTGACTTAGGAGCCAAATGAGAACATTTGATCATAGGTCATACTCATCGTTTAAGCACAAGTGGGGTTACCACTTTTAAAAACATTAATGTGTTCACATCTTTGAAGATGCTTTAGCTCAATTCTTTAAACAAAGCTCCCCTAGATGTGAGAACCCTTTTAAAGGTCAAACTAACCTTGGGTTGTCGTAGAAGACTTCATGTAGATGTTGAAGATGTGGATGCTCAATGTTGATGAAGATCATCAAGAGTTGGGAGCAATCCTTTGGATTGGGCACTTTCAATACCTACATGGGTTAGTCCCAAAGGAACAAACAAGGATATCCATGGACATAGATTGAAGTTCACAATAGATGATGTCCATGAAAGCAATGATTACCTTGTCCCTTGACTTACCAACAAGAGGGTTTGTGACTCCATGAACTAGTGCAAGATGTGGAAGTTGATTGCACAAGTTTTTGCCAAAAATGAATGTGAGTGAAGTATGTTGGGGAGTCACCCTCAAGAACTCTCTAGTTCTTCTTCTTGGGATCCACATCATCTTGATGGGAATCCTTGGGGTTATAGTTGAGCTTGGCAAGTAGAACTTGGCGTTTCCTTGGGAACCCACTTGACCATGGCTTGGGTGCTTCAATAAATGCATCAATCTCCTCTTGAAGCTTGTCCTTGCCTTTTAGCTTGTGGTCTTGTGGTGGAAGGTCATCTTGAGCTTGTTCCACATTGGAAGAAGTTGGATTGTACTTCTCCTTTTGAGGAATAAACCGTGGAGTGGGATATTGACCTTCTTCCCATTCAACACCCTCGGCGTTGAACTTTCGCAAAACCAATTCCTTGATTCTTCCGGGCCTTCCTTGCTTGGACAATTTCCTCAAAGTTCTTGCTTCCGCAAGGCTCTTGTAGACACCTTTCTATAATCCCTTTCAATAAACTATTTTCTTGATCAAGTGTAACTTGGCTTGAAACATTGTTAGTGGAATCAAGAGAACTACTAGAAGCAACAATATTGGATTTAGCATGGTTATTGTTACTACTAGATGAAGAATTTTTCTTATGCTTGTCATGCTTAGTTTTAATAGGTGGCAAGAAATTAGACAAGAGAAGTCGTTTGGCAAGATATGAAGAACTCTTCTTTCAAGATCGCATTGATTGCTTTTAGAAACTCATGTTCTTGCTCTAGGTGAGCTTTCGAGCGTAGCTTCTCATGAGATCTTAGGAGCTCTCTATGATCTTCTTGAGTTGTTTCATGAGCTAACTTAAGAGTGTTTAGTTCTTTAGTTAGGCGCTCAATTCCTTCATAGCATTGTCATTGACTCTTCTCGACTATAAAGACTACTAGCATGTTCATCATTACTAGCTCACTAGATTTATCATGTAAAGCTCATCTTCACCAAGCAAGTCATCCTCATCACTATCAAAGTCAATGAATTTAGGGTGTGATACCTTGGGGCCTTTAGCCATGAAGCATCTTCCAATTCCCTCATTTGGTGAATCAAATAAGTCATAGGAGTTGGAGTTGGAGGACACGGAGCAAGACCGCAACACCTTCATCTTGGGTAGTCAGTTGGAGTGATTTTTTCGGAATGATTGTCGGGTGGGGACCCATTCACCTACATGAGCTTGATGTTTTCTTCTTGTGTAGCTCCTTGATGACTTGTCTTTCCTCTCCAATCCTTGCTTCTTCGAGAGGGTCCGTTCTCGATCATTCTCTCCTTTCTCTTTCCGGGTGACTCATCTCTTGAGCTTCTTCTTCTTGGAATTCTTTCTTCTCTTGTGGGGGCAACACTCATTTGAGTAATGTCCGGTCTTCCACAATTTAGCATTCGATCACGACTAGAAGATCTCTTTTCTTCATATGATCTAGACTTTGAGCTTCTCCTTGCTTCTACCTTGTAGAATTTGTTAAGTTCTTCACCATTAGGCTTATCTCTTCATTGGAAACTAACTTGTCACTTGAGGTTGTGGGAGCATCACTTGTAGCTTTTGGCACCACTTGACTTGTTGTGAAGCTCTTCCTTATCTTTAAGTGTCATCTCTCCAATTCTTCCAATGACTTTTGGTTGAGATTCTTGTAGTTTGGCATCATTTGGATCAAAGTGCAAT